>PVJC01002385.1:0-80152 GCA_004026665.1 Murina feae | reverse complement strand
TGGCGGCTTCCCAGGTCCCTTCCAGGGATCAGGGAGCAGGAAAAGGCTGGCCTGACCACAAGGCGGGGTTTTCCCTGCTTTCTGGTGGCTGGAGGAAGATGAGCAGTAGGCAAGCTTGGGAGGCAGGCAGCACCCAACCCTGGCCACGCTCAAAAAAGAGAACAACATGCAGGGGAGGGCAAGAGTCTGAGAGATCAACATAGAGGGGGTGTCTGCTCCAAGCCTCCACGGTGTGCCTGGGGCAGGCCCCCAGCAGGTAGACACACACAGGAGGACTGCTCCGAGCCTCTGATGCGGCTGGGGGCAGGTCCCCAGTGGTGACACACACACACACAAAAGGCGCCTGGCAGACTGGGGCCATCATAGGACATCCACTGAGGGGTCCCAGACTGTCAGAGGGCACAGGCCGGGCTGAGGGACTCCCTCCACCCCGAGTGCACAAATTTTTGTGCACCGGGCCCCTAGTATATATATATTATAACTAATGAAAAATAAATAGCACTTAAATAGCACATAGTACCAAGTTCTGTTCTCAGTGCTTCAACATATGTGAATTTATTTAATCCTCAAAATAGCTGAGCGAGCCCAGCCAGCATACCTCTGTGGTTGAATATTGACCTATAGACCAAGGAGGTCATGGATCGATTCCCAGTCACGGCACATGCTTGGATTGTGGGCTTGCTCTCCAGTTTGGGGTGTGCAGGAGGTAGCTGATCAATGATTCCCTCTCATCACTAATGTTTCAATATCTCTCTCCCTCTCTCTTCATGAAATCAACAAACATATACTAAAAAAAATAACTGTGAGGGTCATAATATTACTGTTTTCCATTTCATAAATGAGAAGAAAGAGGCATAAAAAGGGTTAACTTGCCCAGAATTACAGAGCAAATAGTGGAAAGGAGACTCCGGGCAATTTGGCTCCAGAGTACACCTCTTAAACCAAGCTCCACCTCTATGATTAGAAGAATATTAAGACCTTACTGGCTAATAAAAATTCTTAACATGCCTTAAAATGACACTTATATTTTTTATATTATACCTAAAGTTTAAAGTATGTTGAAAACTTTGACATTTCAGAGTTAAAGAAGTATAAAAATATTCAATATTTGAATTATATTAACTCATCATTATTCTTATTATCAGCACCTTATCATAGGACAGAAGTGATTTCCGAATTACAACTTACGCGTTTATCAATATCACCATGCTGAAGCTGCACAAATCGAGCACTGATGGCAGCAATATAGCTCTGTTGATTGGAGAAAGCAACTCGACCAGCACCTTTTGGATATTTTAGCTCAGGATCTGTATCAATTCCTGCATAACAAACTCCACCATACAGCCGGTCCATTATCATAGCAAGTTCCACTTCAAAAGAAAAAGAAATTTAATGAAATGTGAGAGAACACAGTAAATCAACAACTGTTAAATGTTTTAAAAAGTAAAAGTCAATTGGGTACGTAGTCTTTAACCTAATTAATTGTAATTAACCTAGTTAATAAGTAGAGGCCCAGTGCATGAAATTTATGCATGGGTGTGATCCCTAGGGCTAGCAGGCAATCAGGGCCTTTTGGGGCAGTCTTACGCAGTCCTGATCAGGGACAGGATGGCCAGGGCCTGTCGGACTGGGGGGACTGCAGGAGAGTGGCTGGCTGTGGGAGGTCGGCTATGGGAGCGCGCTGATCATCAGGGGGCAGCTCCTGTGTTGAGCATCTGCCCTCTGGTGGTCAGTGTGCATCATAGTGACTGGTTGACTGGTTGTTCCGGTTGCTTAGGCTTTTATATACATAGACTAGTGGTCTGGTGCACAAAATTTGTGCACATTAGAAGAGGATTAATTAGAGAAAATATTTTAAGATTGCTATTTGCCCTTTCTCTATAATAGAAGTGTCAGAGATTTTAAAAATTAGTAAAATGTATATGAAAATCTTTCTCCTATCAGAATCTGGGCATACCACAAGACCCAGAGTCAGGTCCCTGCCCACCCACGTGTGCTTCAAAATTGCGCGAGACCCAGACCCAGCCAACTGCCGCCCCCCCCCCCCCCCCCCCCCCCCCCCCCCCCCCCCCCCCCCCCCCCCCCCCCCCCCCCCCCCCCCCCCCCCCCCCCCCGCCAACTGGGCTAGATCCAGACCTGGCTGGTCCCGCTCTTGTCAATCCTCGCTGAGCGGGGGGTGCATCCTCAAGTCCCCTGGCCCAGTGCCCGGGGTGGGGGTCGCACCTTGAGGACCCCCGTCAAGCCCCGCTGGGCAGGGGGTGTGGCCTAAGGTCCCCTGTCAAGCCCTACTGGGTGATGGGCATGGCCTGAGGTGGTGGGAGTGGCCTAAGGTTCCCTGTTAAACCCCATGGGGGCAGGGGAGAGCACAGCCTCAGGTCCCTGCTGATTGCTTGTTAAGGCTCATTATGGGAATTCGGCCTACACTAAGGGTGCAGCCATCTTGTGTTACTGAAACTCAGCCTCCGCTGTGGGTGCAGCCATTTTGTGTTATAGACTCCCCCTTACCCCCGTGGGTACTGCCATCTTTTTGACACAGTGACTGTCAATTTGCATATTTCCTCTTTATTATATAGGATAGAAGGGAAGTAAAGGGGGAAACCAACCATTATAGGCATGTCATTTGGACAGCTTCACCAGAAGCTACAACTTTACACTCCTCAGGAGACTGGACAAAGACAGATACATGCCCAGTAAAGTTGGGGGACTAGGGCAAGGCAGTTACTGTCAATCATACCTGGGAACAGAGGTCACTGGCCAGAATAGGCATGGTCACTGCAAGGGGGCAAATTTGGGATATTTGATCCCTTGAACAAAGGAATTCACTCTCTGTGCTCTTGGTTCCTCTTGCTGCTCTTGGGAATCTTCAGACTTGTGTGACTCTGGGTTTTGGGGCTCTCCCATATTCACACCACACGATGGACTAATAGACTGCAACTAGTCTGATGCTGAATGGGACCCAGCTCCAACATGGAAAGGAAACTCTGGACACTGACACTGCTTCTAGCTTTACCAAAGGGATGTGATTCCACAAAAATGGAAATAAAGCTTTTTACTGTACCTCCTCTTCCCACAGGGCTTCCAGAAATGCTTATGCCAGAGGTAACCCCCTTCCACCCGATAACAGTTTAATGGTCTTTTTTTAAACCAATCCTTTCACTTTACACTAGGATCCCAATTGTTCTCACTGCAGAAGAATTACTTTAGCAATTCTCCTCTCAACTTTCTGTACCACTGGTTTTTCTCTCTATATTGGGCCCTTCCCAATATACTGCAATTTGTCCCATCTTAAAAAATACATATATCTTAACTCTATTTATTCCTCTATGTTTTTGCTTCATTTCTGTTCCCCTAATTGCTAAATAAAGTTTTCTATATTCCCCAGTCCCTCACTTCTCTTCTTTGTTCAACCCTTCATAATGAAACTTTCACCCTATAACTCCATTTTAATTGCCCGTCAAGGTCATCTCCCCCACTGTCAAGTTCAATGGTCAATCTACCTGTAAGCAGTATTAAATATAGTTCATCTCTTTCATCTCCTTGAAATATTTTCTCCATCTAGCTTCCAGGATATGTTATTCTACTAATTCTCCTTCTACTTCATTATAACTCCTTCCTGGTCTTTCCTGCTAGTCCTTCCTCAACTCCTTCAGTTTTCAACATCAGTGTACCCCAGGTTTCAGTCTTCCTTGGACTTCTCTACAATTGTGGCTTTGGTGACTTGATCCTGTGTCATGGCTTTAATTACCACTTGTCTGTTCTCAGCTACTACCTTCCTCTAGTCCAGGCCTTCCCCCTGGACTCCAGACTCATCTATGCAACTGTCTACTGGACAACTCTTCAATTTCACAGACACTGCAACACTCAGTATATTCAAATGATACTCCTGATCTTCCACCATCCCATTAAACTTGTCCCAGTGAGTTTTAGCTGATTCAGTTAGCAAGCAATGGAAAAGATGAAGTTGCCAACTCATGATTCTTGCCTTCATCTTTTTCCCCACTGTACAAGTAATCCTGTGAACCCGATTTTCAAGCCATATCTAGAATCCAATGACCTCACCTCCATCACTAACATCCCATTCCAATTTTCACCTGATCATGACAATAACCTTATCTCTTTGCTTCAGATCTCTCCTGGACCCAAAGTTTATTTGCAAAGGAATAGCAACTGTGAGTCTCTCAAAAAATATACAGGTTTCCCTCACTATCTGAAAGTGGAAGGTTCCCTATGAAAACTTTTGTAAAGGTTAGATTTATTTTTCTCTTTTTCCTTTGGTTAGCCCAAACAGGTACTAGTGTAAATGTAATGTAAGTACTAATGCAAAAGTGAAGTAGCATCACGTAAATCAACTTTTGAAAGGCAGAGATACCTGAATTACATACCAATGGCTTAAATGAAATTTCTACTTAGGAACTCTAAATGGTGCCGTAGCTTTCAAAACCAAGACCCAAATCTTCTCTCCAACGGGCTCCTCCTCCAGGGTTCCTTAACTTGTAAAAGGCATCACTACCTACCTAGTGTCTTAAGACTGAAAGCAGAGTTGCAACCTTTGCATTCCCTTATAGTAGCTGTTCACTTGACTCTTTCTCCACTACCACCACTAATCCAAGCCACCACTATCTGAATCCTGGATTTCGATAATAGGCAACTAAATCTGTCTACTATCTATTCTCAACTGGGCTCTCCCTCCGTGAGTCATTAGTCAGCTTTCAAAAGTGCAAATGTAATCATGTTTCCTTCTATTAAAACTATTCACTGGTTTTCCCTTGCTCTGAGGATAAAGACCAAGCTAACCTATTAAACCTGTCTGTCCAGACTCCTGCTTATTTCTTCAGTCTTCTGTGTCTTTCCACTCACTCCTTATACCCCCTCAAGTCAGGCACTCGGGAGTTCCTTGGTCCCTCCAATGCATTCTGCTTCCCTCCACTGAAGACCTTTGAATATGCTGTTCCCTTTATGTGGTAACTCCTTATAACCTTCCTGACCACCCCAAATTACTGTGCAACCTTTACATATCAGCTCAAATACAAGTATACTTAAAGCATCAGACTATATCACATTCCCTTACCATATGTTCTTCTCTTCCTTACAGTCTTTCCTGGTGGCAGTTATGTTCTATTACTATTTATATGTGAGAATGGTTCTTTAACCCAAATCTCCCATACAGGATGAAGATTCATTAATGGAAGGCACTAATATACTTTACAGGACATACAGTATCCTAAAATGAGCTTGTACAGTCGACATTTACATCTATAATTACGTTGCTCTACGACATCTTTCGGTAAATCTGTGGTTCCCGACAACATATGTTTATCACTTATCTAAAGTGCTAATTTTTTAAATTCCAAATTTCTTCCTCAGATATGAAAGTCAATCCACATAAAATAGATTCCAAATTCTCATATCTTAGCAAGTTACACTTAAGAAGTCAGAAGTATTTGAGTGGATTTTCCTTTTGAGTCTGTTTGGAGTTAGCTATTAATATTGATAGATGACTGCTCAATTCTCCAGTTACTTGATGGTTTCAAGAATGGTTCTCAGAATTCTGTAGTTAGCAACTATTAGAGCATGAGAAATCTGTCCTTCCCCTGCCCAACGCACCATGTATACAACAGCTACCAGATATTTACTCAACTAATTCATATTTAATGATTTTTTAAAGCATATAATTTGTTAGTATTCTACTTACCAGCTCTTAGTGGTCTAGGAACACCTCCAACAAAAATTGTTTTCCGGGGATCCAGAGGCTGAGAACCATCCATCACAAAATCACTATCACTTAAATTCCAAGGACGGATCTGAACCTATTAAGAAAAGGATATTATTTTACTGGGTCTTATTCTCTTTATAGCTTATGCTGTTTTGCAGCACTGGATTTTTCATTGTTTAAAATTTTGGATAGCAGGATTTAGAAACAAATTATTATTTTTTATCTAGGAGCTATAAGTTATTCAAACTTAATCTTAACATGGTGGTTTAATTGTTTTCCACTAACAATAATTTCAAAATGTTTTTGGAAAACTTATCTTTGTAGCTTAGTGTTCATGTGGTGCTTACTTACTGGTTTGTCTTTGATGGTGGGACTGGAAACACACAGATAGAGTTTTCCATCTTCTTCAATGCAAGCATCAATCAGTGCCTGAACTGAGCTCTCTTCTTGAAAGAGAAGGAATGCATAGCCTGTAATAATCATGAACAATGAGGCAATATGTTAAGGTAAGTGATTGCACCCCAAATTTCATTACTGTTTAGAAAATATATGTTTTATTCAAGGAAAAATCCTATAAATAGAGGTGGCATCATTATATTTTCTATAGAACACAATATACTATTGGAATGCCCATGAAAGCATACTCAGTAAATTAGCTACTTTATATGCAGCACTTACTATTAAGTGCTGTGCTGAAAGTTTTACATTAACTCTTTCATTTGATGCTCCCAAGTCTATGGAAACATTATTCCCACATATTAGAGAAAATACTGAGGTATCAAGTGGTTAATTAGTTGTTCGGCATCAGTCATATAAGTAATTGGCTGAATAACTTCCAATTCTGGTCTGTCCCATTCTCTTTCTAGTAGTGATACTGCCTTCTCAAATCATTTGGAATGATTCATCAGCTGAAAATATTAGGGCCTGAAATTTCCTATAAATGCCTTTGGGGTATGAAGATCTAGAGCACACTTTTGGACTACAGAACACTTGCCACGCCCAGGAATTTCCGTGCACAGGGAGAAAATCCCCCGGCAACTTGACGACTTTCACGTGATGCTGAAAATCTGTCTTAGGGAGCTGGGATAAAACCGGCTCCGGCTCCTTCAGGGTGGGCAAGAACTTTTAAATCAAGTCTCAACTTGGACAAACCATTTTTTTAGTCTACAGGCTATTTTGACTTGTAAATTCAAGCTCTTGATTAAATTCCTCTTTCATTGAGAAATATGCACTTCCTTCTTTCCTTCGGATACCAATTGTCAATCTTTAATCAGCCATGCATCCAGGAGGCAAAGCAGACTTCATTATAAAATGGCATCAACATTTACATTCCTCGTTTACTACTTTGTGATTTTTCCCAGGAGTTGATAGCTATGAATGTTCTAAAAACATCCCTTTCCTTGACAAGATTCCTGTGCAAACAAACATGGAGACTGCCACTCAGTTCTAATATGAAGAAGCCATCAAGCAGTCCATGCACATCTGTTCCAATAAACAAAGGGAAGCATGAGGTCATGTTTTACATAGAAATCAAAAACATTGCTTGCTGCCAACAATGGCTTTTACTGCCACAAAGGGCTGATGTGACACAGAAGTACTTCATTTTAATAAAATTACATTACTCGATTGCATAAATAAGACATCAAACGGACCCACACAAATAGAAATATCCAAAGGTACAATTATGCAAGATTAAGAAATGAATTTTAGAACTATTTTAATTACTAGAAGCACTTTAAATGTGCTTGAAAAAAATTTTAAAAATAAAGACTGGTTTTAAGTGAAGGCTTTAATTTTGATACAAAGCTCAGCATTTGAGAAATATAACTTTTATAATAATAAAAAGAATATAAGGCTAATTTACTAAAACAATATTTAAATTCCAATATTAATGCTGCTTATGTTTTGTGATATTATTTTTTGACATAAATTATTTTCATAGTACTTAATGTTAAAACAATACTTTAAATTCAAAATTTTTAATATTGCTTAATTATTTTTGTGATTATTAGGGAAGAAATGTTTATAATACAAAAATTTATTAAGCAAACATGGCAAATAAACTATGATTTAGCTAAGGAAAGCCATTAAAGATGAAAATAGTCTTACCAAAAACAAACCATCTATGGTTCTCTAGAATTTATTAGAGTAAGCTAATATTCACACAAGTGAACCTCATTTGCTGCAAAGGGAAACATACATACATGTTTTGGCTCAGTATCTGGGGCTTAAGTCACTGCCTTAATTATATGTTAGCTTCACAAACTGGATGCTTCTACACCAGTGTTTTCCAAAACATGAAAAATTATGCATTACAGGAATGATAAAAACGCTTGAAAGAACAAGGTCTGGGAATACCGGTCTTTGGCAATGGCTACAATTAACTATAATTATACAAAAAACAAAACCAAAAACAACTAAAACTATGATTTGCCATTCTAATATATGTATTTTTTTGTTTTAAGTTTGAGGAAATCAACTGACAACCACCTCAAAATCCACAATAACAGCCCGGCTGTTGTGGCTCAGTTGGTTGAGCATCGCCCTTTACACTGAAAGGTTGCCAGTTGGATTCCCTGTCAGGGCACATGCCTGGGTAGCAGGCTTGATCACCCAGAGGAGATGTGCAGAAGGTAGCCGATTGATATTGCTCTCTCATACCAATGTTTCTCTCTCATTCGCACTCTCCCTTCCTCTCTCTTTAAAAATCAATAAAAATATTAAAAACACACACAGTAACAACGACAACCGTCACTGTTTTCATTAAATTTGTGCCAACCCATTTTCCTAGGCTTATAGTTCACCAGCCCGTTAAAACAGTGGTTCTCCACCTTCCTGATGCCGCGACCCTTTAATACAGTTCCTCATGTTGTGCTGACCTCCAAACATAAAATGATTTTCGTTGCTACTTCATAACTGTAATGTTGCTACTATTATGAATCGTAATGTAAATATCTGATATGCAGGATGTATTTAGGTGACCCTTGTGAAAGGGTCATTCGACCCCCAAAGGGGTCACAACCCACAGGTTGAGAACCGCTGCCTTAAAAGAATATGAGACTCATGTAAAAAATGTTTATGTCTCCACAAAACCAATTCTAATTCCTTTTGAAAATTATATTTCAACTAGGGGCCCGGTGCACAAAAATTTGTGCACTCAGCGGGGTTGGGGGGGTATTTAATCCCAGCCTGTGCTCTCTCACAGTTTGGGACCCTGGAATCCACTGGGGCACACAGCACACACGGAGGGCACTGTGTGCCCCGATTGCACCAATTTCCAGGCCTCAGCCTCAGGGGTGGAGCTGGCTCAGATTCTCTGCCCCCGAGGCTGCCCAGCCGCCTGGAATCCATCGCGGGGGGCACAGGCACTTACAGAGGCGTGTGTGCCCGTGCCCCCGTGATCACGGATCTACTTCCAGGCTGCTTTCCGGCCGGGAGGTGCAGGGCTGCTGGTGGCTCGCTCCTCCCACCTCGCCCCTCTCGTGTGGCCTGCAGGAAGGCAACAGATGGCAGCCAACAGATTAGCCCGCCATCTTGGCTGGACTAATTTGCATACAGCTGCTCTGACTGGCTGGTAGGCGTGGCTTACCCCGTCCCAGAGAAACGGTTAATTTCAATATTATGCTTTTATTAGTTAAGATTCCTGCCTGGAACCCTCTGTTCAACAACTGTTTATCTTTCTAAGTTGCAAAGCACCTTTTAGATTTAGTTCAGTTTTAATAGAAAATAAAACACAAAGTAATTTATATTGTCTCTTTTGCTTAGATATAATTGATTCCCTAGCAAATATCAGCAATAAAAACCCTTACCTTTTGGTGGAAAATAGGACTTGCTCTCTGCTTTATGAGGCCAATCTACTACCAGAGGCCCAAATCTTCTGAAGCTAGCCGTAATTTCATCTTAGGGAAGTATAATAATATGCATTAGGAATTAGTTTAATAATTCATTCTAAAACCTCATTATTTTATAAGTTATTTTAAATATTTAACATTAAAAGGACCAAATAGTGTAAAATAAGCTAGAATATAAATACTGAAAACATTTTCAATATCCTTATTAAAATTATTTATAAAAATAGATATTTTGTCCAAATAAATTCATTTTAAAGTAGCACATTTGTCAGAATAATCAATATAAAATTATATGGATAATAATGAATGTATAGAATACCAATCCTTAAATATCATTGGCTTGAAAAACATGCCAACATTATGTAAACTAGAGGCCCAATGCACAAATTCCTGCACGGGTGGTGTCCGGCCAGCCCAGGCCCAATTAGGGTGGATCGGGCCAGGCCTGTCAGGAGGAGAAGATGGTGGGAAGTTGGCTAGCTGGACCACCCTGATCGAGGCCCCATCAGGGCTGGGCCAGCTCGGGGGAGGGGTTGTGGGCAGTGGGCAGGCCGGCCCCACCCCCGAGTGGTGTGGGAGGGCTGATTGAGGGTCAGTGGCCAGCGAGGTGCTGTGGGAGGTTGGCCAGCTAGCCCCACCCCAAGTGGGGTTGGAGGGGCCAATCAGGGATCGGGGGCCAGAAGCCTGGAGGAAGCGCATGGGTGGTTGGCTGGCCAGCCCTGCCCTTGATTGGAGTGGGGGGGCCAATGGGGGCAGAACTGGCTGGGGGAGGGGCTTCAGGAGGTTGCATGGCCAGCCCTGCCCCATATTAGGGAAGGTGGGGGCGATCAGGGGTGGCCCCCTGAGGGGAGGGGCCACCACAGGAGGTTGGATGGCCAGCCCCATCCCCAGATTGGGCAGGTTCACTGGCCACAGTGGGCATTATAGAGATCATAGAGACTGGTCATTCCAGTCGTTACGGCATTCTGGTCACTTGCTTTTTATATATATAGATTATAATAACGAGATCTATTACTACTTGACAAGTAAAATCCTGTAGAAAAAGGAATGCTGAAATAAGATGTGAAAAATCTATAATACTCACAAAATATACTACAGTCTGACACAGGTCAGGTAGTTTCATTAAAACACATATAGGCCAAATTCAATATATGCTCCAGGTAATTTCAGCCCATAGAAACCTTATTACATTGATTAATACACAGGATAATCTATTAGTTGTGAAAGAGAATAGCACCAAGTCATCAACTTACCTTCATCAATATCTGGAGGGAGACCACCAACAAAAACTTTTCGAGAGAAGCGTTCTATTCGCTCTCCATTTTGATGAGCTGAGTAACATGTGGGTGAGTTTAGAACCCCAACTTGATCGTTATGACCATCATCCAGCAAGCCATCATCGATTGGGAAGAGGGAAGAACGACCTAAAATATAAGAACAAATATAACTTGAATCTCAGATCTGAAAAAAGAGTGAAAATAGCAATGACAAATTCAAAGGCTTAACAATGAAGGTGATATATGCATAAAAGTGAAAGGAAATTCAGAGAGTTTGAGGTTTTAATTACTTAAATTCAAGAAAGAAGCAGTCTAAGAAATGACTTAGAAATAAACAGTAATGTAACAAACCACAAGCAATAGATCACTTCAAATTTTTATGAAAAGCAACAAGACTCTAATGTATGAGAATGGTCAGACTGGATATGTAACTGGAAGAACTTTTAGAAACTGGTAGCAGAAAGAAAATGACTAACTAGATAAGAGGACATAAAAAAACACTTGCAGACTACAGGAAGGACAAAGGCACCAAGCATTACTTGTATGTAACGTCTTGAATTAATTATACTTGTCAATTATATGAAAGGATAGGCAGGGGTTCTGCACATGTGCAAAACAGAAAGCCATTCCCTCTGGACTTGGTTCTGCAGCTGAGCTGGCCCTTTGGGAGTGCATCCTATTAGAGGGCACATTCTCTGCAGTAATCATGATGCTAAACCACGTGGGGACCAAGAATAAAAGTGACCTGATAAATACGCTCCCTGATCTCCAGGAATGTACATCAGAAAAGATAAGAACTCTGTATGCAACTGGGGCACACATCCATACAAAAACTTCCCAATGCTTCAGAAGTATGGTGGAGGAAAGGAGTAGTCTAAGCTTATAAATGGGTAATTTCTTAAATCCACAAATGAAACTGAATAGCATCTGTGATGAAATCGGAAAGGTAGCAGTGCTTACTAAGAGCATTAGAAAGGGCAGGATATTTAAAAGTAAAAATATTTGTAGGGACATGGTTTTGAGTACATTTTTCAAGTGGAAGAAAAAAACTTGAGAAAGTAGGAAAAATAAATTTGAGAAGTAGAGTAGTCAAGCTAGAAAAGCAAGGTAAGAGGACTCATCCTTGAATGCCAGTTTAAATGAGATATTACATTTAGTAGATGAAGGATACAGGGGTTCAAGCAAGATGATAACTTTTTTCTTGTTCTTTAGTAATACTTATCTTAGCAAGTATGTGCTATCAGAAATAAGGACTAATAGAAAGCAAATGTCAATATTTTTTGTGATCAATGGAAAGAAAGCTCTTCAAAATGAGCTATTTTACTTTACAAAATGAACCTCATCAAGATCTATTAAAAACAATATTAATTGTGAGTAACTAAATGGTTCAACTTTCTAAAGTTGGGCTTTAACTAAATAATTCTATATTTAAAAAAGGAATAATATAAGGTAGAGAAACAACATGAATACTAATTTTTGATTAAAAATGACAGATTCAAATGTTATATTTACTTCAGATACAAAACTTTGAAAATTATTTCACTTTAAAGTGTTCTAACATACATACAAATTTAGCAGTCTCATGAATACAACAAAGTCTTTCTGACATTTTTATGAGAAAAAATGTAGATCATAAATATTTAGGGTTCAAGAATGCAGTGACGAAGGAAATCACTAGATAAGCAATGTCAGATAGAGAGGTGATTCAAAATGACACCTTTTATGCTAATTATGATACTACTAGGGGCCCGGTGCACAAAAATTTGTGCACTCAGGGGGTCCCTCAGCCTGGCCTATGCCCTCTCACAGTCTGGGACTTCTCAGGGGATGTCCATCTGCGGCGTGCCTGCCCAGCCTGGGTGAAGGGCTGATGGCTGTTTGCAGGCTGGTCAAGCCCCCCAGTGGGAACCCTCACCCCATGGGGGTGTGGCCAGCCTGGTTGAGGGGGTGAGGGCCGTTTTCAGGCTGCCCACTGGGGTGCCTGGCCAGCCTGGGTAAAGGGCTGAAGGCCATTTTCAGGCTGCCCACAGCTCCCAATTACCCAACGTCCCAGTGAGGCTGGCTGGAATCAGGTTTCTGGGGTTTATTTATTTTCTATAATTGAAACTTTGTTGCCTTGACAAAGCCTCCTGTTTGCTTCAGCTCCATGGCTTCTATAATTGAAACATTGTTGCCTTGAGCAGAGGTCCAGCCAGAGTAGGCAGGCAGTTTCAACTCCATGGCTGGTGCAACGGAAGCCTCCTGTTTGCTCTAGCTCTGTGGCTGCTGGCTGCCATCTTGGCTGGGTTAATTTGGATACAGCCACTCTGACTGGCTGGTGGGCGTGGCTTGGCTGGTGGGCGTGGCTTAGGTGTCTTCGCGTGATGGTTAATTTGCATATTACTCTTTTATTAGATAAGTATAATTAAAACTACATTGACAATTATTCCATATTGCTAACTATAATAATGTTCTAACTATAATAAATAAAATATTATAGTTAATAAATAGCAAATATCTATAATCTATTAACCGGAACAAAGGATATAATGAAAAGGCTAAGAACATTCACATACTGGCCATACTAAGAATCTGCATTGAAAAAAATAGTAACTGCTTTCTTTCTAAAGCCATAAAAGCTATAGTTATTTAAAAGAGAAGTTAGCTGACTAAATACCACTAACAAAAATATCACTTTTTACCTTGCCAATTATCCTTTCATAATGTGAGTTCATATAACCCAAATTAATTTGATTATAAAAGAGAACCACTAATAATACGCATGTCTTCCATATGCAGTATATTTTAAACATATTTTCCAAGAATTATACACACATATAGTTAGTGCATGAAAATGGCTGGTGATAAAGGTAAAATCATATGTGCTTAGAGAAGTAGAATTTGTTTAAAATTTGATTTGGACTAAAATATTTGCAATAGTTTTCAACCTTTCTTCTTTTTTACTCTGAAACTAGGATATGTTTTCAGGTTTTTACACCCAAAAGAGTGAAACTGAACAATATTAAAAGCACAATATAAAATCTATGGGATGTAGCAAAGCTACATATTTAGAGAAAAAATCTGCATACTTAGCAGAAAATTTAGTTTTAAATGCATATTAGAGAAAAAATATTTAAAGTAATCCTGGTTTATGCCATAAAAAGAAAAATAACAAATTAAAAACAAAAAGGATAAAAGGAAGAAAAAACATGACATAAAAAAGACTAAGAGGCCCTAGCTGGTTTTGGTCAGTGGATAGAGCATCAGCCTGTGGACTAAAGGGTCCCAGGTTAAATTCCAGTCAAGGGTTCATGCCCAGGTTGTGGGCTGGATCCCCAGTATAGAGTGTGCAGGCAGCAGCCAATCAATGATTCTCTCGCATCATTGATGTTTCTATCTCTCTCTCCCCTCTCCCTTCCTCTCTGAAATCAATAAAAATATTTTTTTAAAGAAGACTAACAGAAAGATAACCAATGACTTATCAAATTTATATATCGTTAGGTTCAAGAATGAAAACTCAAATTACATATGCTAGGTGTGAAAAGGGGGACATAAATCAATATAATGTATGAACATTAAAAGGCTAAAATGGAAATATTATAAGCAACTATGCTAATAAAATTCAACTAGAGGAAATAAACTCGTTAAACAAATAAGCTTTGAAAATTGGCACAAGAACATGCACACACACACACACACACACACAAAATACATAAATAGATACAGAATTGAATAAACTTTTGTTCTTTAAAAATGATTCATTCACCACTAAACCCATCTAGGGCTGAAGCTTTTTTTGTAGGAGGTGTGTTTTTAAATTATAGATTTCATATTTTTAATAAGTGTAGAACGATTTATACACATGCATGTGTATAAACATACTGTACACAAATGAAAGGCAAACCAAAGTTTTGCAATAGGAAAATATAGAAACAAAATATAAGAATAAACATAATGTAATATGAGATTAGTTATAACTAAGATTACACTGAGCTTCTAACCCTGACTGTGATGATTATGCTAATAAAATGCCTAAACATTAATACTTATACTTGACTGTTCATATTTTTAGTCTTATTCTGGAAGCCCAGAATAAAGACATTTCCCAACATATCAATGGGGAAACATAGGAAAGAAAAAAAATTTGCACAATTGTTCAATTTATAGCTTGAAGCATGTTTCTTTGCTCTCAATGTATTATCCTGCTCTTTTATTTAATAAAAGTTGTTCTAAAAATAAAAACAAGAAAATTATATGAATTGAGTATGAATAGGAATATTCACCCCATCTTAAAAGATCCAGAGATCATTCTATTAGGCAGTTAACCCACCAGTGTGACTTTTATTTAATATGCAAGGATAAAAAGACTATCAAAGCAAAAAAAAGTAGTTCCAGGACTGATTTCTCTCAAGCATCATCTGCTTAATCAGATATAATCACTTATCAAATCAAGCATGTTTCTCCAAAGAACTTAGAATGAAAATACTTTGCTCCAATAATAGATTTGTTCTTTTCTCATAGAGGATGTAATAAGATATGCAAACTGAATAGAAAGGAGGAAAATGAGTAAAAAATAGAAAGAGAACCAGGTTACTTCTAGACCTTTCTGAGTCATTCCTTTGGCATATTTTTTTTTATTATGGTATAAAATATTTTCAAATTCATATTAAATCTACCAATAATTATTTCTAATGGGCATCTTTTCATCTGACCATCAAAATAAAAATTTTAAAGCAGACTTATATATTCACAGAATATCAACTAAGAAAAAAATTACTGAATGCCATATAATTTGAGAGGAAAATTCAGGCATTATATCTTCCCATAAGCTAAATAAGTATGACAACTATCACTTCTGTCCCAAAGAAAGCTTCTACTTAAAACCAGGAGAGTCCTTTCTTCCAATACTGGAGGCAGCTTGAAAGCAGAGGAAATCTTTATGGCTCTCAGAAGACAGAGATATTTAGGAGTAGTAGCAAGTTCCTATCTAAAAGCAGAAACTGTTGCTTTTTCTTAATATTATAAGCATAGTCTACAATTACAGAACTGAGATGAAAGAAGACAAATAACTTGATAGTCTGTTAACTTTCTCCGAAGAACTTCCTAGATCGTGACACTTACACTGGCATATGCCTAATAAAACTAAACATAAATTATTAAAGCTAATTAGATAAAAATATATAATAAGAAAATAATCCTAAATTGATCTATAGTTTCAAAAATACTTTAAAATCACAGCTTGGTAAGTGGATCTTTTTGCAAGAGAACTGAAGCTCCATATTAAAATAGCACAGTGAAATGAGACAGTCCATAGATATAGCTCTAATTTTTTAGATAGTAAACTAAAGAAGCAAAAAATTCAGTCAAGCATTTGAAGCTTCAGATTCCAAAAATGATGTTAAATTCAAAGTAAAATATAAAACTAGAAATCCTTAAGAATTCAAAATACCAGTTTCTGTCTTCAGTGGTGGCAAATATTTTTCCTTGTTTGTTTTCAAAGCACATGCACTCATGACTAGATAAAAAGAAACTGAAGTACTCACACACATGTAATATTTATGAAAAGGCACTATTATTGTCTATTTTTCATTGCTCAATGGGGATTTTAGGAGTCAAGGAAAATCCTTTCTATTTAGTTTGCACTTTTAACAACTATGTAAATATCATGATTATCGCTCACTTTAAGAATAATGTAGTAGTATAAAGTTACTTTTACTATTTCTCATGCCAAAGACATTTTTCCTTCTCAAATTCTGCACATAAAAAACAAAAAAGGCAAAGTTTAAGCCACAGAAACTGTCAGCTGCTTTTCTAGAAGGTTTATTAGCCCAGCATCACACAGTTGTAGCTTTTTCCTTAAGATAATAAGAACTCTGAAGGGAAGACTTCTCTCTCTCTCTCTCTCTCTCTCTCTCTCTCTCTCTCTCTCTCTCTCTGTGTGTGTGTGTGTGTGTGTGTGTGAGAGAGAGAGAGAGAGAGGGGGGGGGGGGGGGGGGTAGAAAGTTTTTTTGTGTTAGAAAGAAGGAAGAAGGAGTGTATGTGGGGGGGGGAGATTATATTCTCAGAAAACAGAAATATTAGCAACATGATTTCTATATATCAGTGTCAATTTGTTATTTTCAACTTGGTGAAACATTAAAATAATAATCTCGATACATAAATCATATACCATAGCTTAGGTAATCAGTTATAGGTTTAGAGTAGAAAAATTATATTGCATGTCATCTTCACTAGTATGTATTAAATATATTTCTTAAACTATAAATGACAGTTTATTTTAAAAGACAAAATAACTTTAAAAATAGTTAAAATCTGGACAGTTTAAAAGGGATACTTTTATTAAATAATCTTATTAGTATAAAATGTTCTTTAAAGGTTAAGAGATTTAGATTGGAAACTTTGATAAGTGCTCAAATCAAAATACAATTCTGCGAGTTTTCAGACATCACATAAGAAATCTGTGATAATTAATACAACATTGATCAGTAAAACCCAATTAGAAACAGTTATACCATAGCAAACAGAGATGAATTACCTCGTCTTCTCCCATAACTCCTTGCTGCATGTAAACAAAGGACAAATTGTAAAATGTCAGAACTAAAAATAAGCCCACATATACAAATATTTGTGATATGAAAAGCTGTGTGGGCATCTGAAAAATCAGTGCTACTTTGTTTTCAGAGCTACAATACCACCAATATATAACATATGCATGATGTTTTACCATTTACAGAGGACTTTTATTATATATCTCACCTAAACTGTATAAAAACTGAAATTAAAAGGAAATATACATTTTATTCTCATTCATGTTAAAATTCATGAATAAAAGTGTTTCATCAGAGCAAAATAGGAATATGTAACACTTTACAGTTAAACAGCATAATTTTTCCAATGAATGGCAACAATTTGAATTAAATCCTCATTTTCCTACTTATTATATATAGCATATATAGTCCAACAAATAATTATTCAGATTCAATTCAGATTATACTAAACCCTGCTTGGAAAAAGCACTGACGACACAATAAAGAAATCAATCCATAGTCAAACCTGCTCAGTTGAAGAAATTATCAATGGCATACTACAGCTATAATGCTTTTTATTCTTTTAGTAGATTTTCTAATAGCTCTCTAAAGTGTTTGTCTTTACATCTGAGGTAACAGGAATTCAGATACAAGTTATTGGTATTATCACAGAATAGTAGGTATGTTAAATATTGTAAAGTATAAATTAGTAAGACATTTTTATCTGTGACTAAAAAAAATTACTGCAATTTATTTTTCATAAGAAACCACCAGTTAGATAAAATTCACAACTCATTTTTAAATAACTCCCCCCCCCCGCCCCAAATGTGAGTATACAACAAGTACTTTTATCCTGAAATTGATATATAGAACCAAGGCAGTAAATAAAAAATGACAGTTGAATTTCAGATCTTCACATGTCATGTTCAAATTTCATGTTCACAGTGTCTTAGGCCTGGGAAAACGTGATATTGAATAAATCTCAAATCGAAATATATATTACAGCTATCAGAAATGTCTCCTTAAAAGTATAAAACTTAAAGGCCAAAATAAAACATTTCATCTCATTAAATATATTCTACTAGAGGCCTAGTGCACGAATTCATGCATGGGGGAGGGGAGAAGGGATGGATCACGGGGGTTGGGCTGGCAGGGGAGGTTGGGACTGCAGGAGGGGTGAAGGAAGATTGGCTAGCCGGGGGAGGGACTGTGGAAGATTGGCTGCTGGCCCCAAGAAGGGAGCTGGCCCTTGGCCCCCCGCCCTGGGAAAGGGGCTGTGTCCGCTGCCACCCACTCCCAGTTTCCTGTCCCAGCCTGGGCCCCAGGGCCCCAGCAGGGTTGAGAGAGGAAGCAATGGTTGCTGGGCCAGGTGCAGAAGAAACAGACACAGGTCGTGGACACCACTATTGGCGCCCCACCACCACACAGTTCCCCGCTCCCCCACCTCTTGCTGCCACACCCGCCACTGTGGCAGGCAGGCAGGTGGGCCCCAGGAAAGTGAGAGGACTGGAGGGAGACAAACTCTTGTGTTGAAGGCTGACTTCAAGAGATCGCAGCAAGGAGCTGCTCTGCTATGTACAAAACCCTAACTCAAGCAGGTGTCTATGAATGATTTAGTGGCAGGGGCCGTTTGATATTATCACAGAATAGTAGGTATGCTAAATATTGTAAAAGTATAAATTATTAAGGGGGGATGAGCCACAGGAGGTTGGCTGGGGGAGCCCACTGACCACCAGGGGGCAGCTCCTGCATAAAGTGTCTGCCCCCTGGTAGTCAGTGATCATCATAGTGACTGGTTGACCGGTCATTCTAGTCACTGGGTCGTAATGGTCACTTAGTCTTTTATATATATACTAGAGGCCCAGTGCACAAAAATTTGTGCACTTGGGGGGGGTCCCTCAGTCTGGCCTGTGCCCTCTCACAGTCTGAGAACCCTCAGGGATGTCCAGTTGCTGACTTAGGCCCACTCCCCGGGCGACTGTGCCTAATCTGGCATTCAGACATCCCTCTGGCAGCCCAGGAGCCCTCGGGGGATGTCCACTTGCCAACGGGAAGCAGGCCTAAGCTGCAGTCAGACATCCTTAAGCACTGCTGAGGAGGTGAGAAATGCTCCCACCACCACCGCTGTACTAGAAGCCATCAGCCTGGCTTGTGGCTGAACAAAACTCCCTCTGTGGGGGTGCACTGTCCACCAGGAACAGCTCTTATATTGAGCGTCTGCCCCCTCATGGTCATTGTGTGTCATAGTGACCAGTCATTCCCAGTCGTTCTGCAGTTAGGGTCAATTTGAATATTACCTTTTTATTATATAGGACAGAGGCCTGTTGCATGGGTGGGGGCAGGCTGGTTTGCTCTGAAGGGTGTCCAGGATCAGGGTGGGGGTCCCGCTGGGGTTCCTGGCCAGCCTGGGTGAGTGGCTGATGGCTGTTTGAAGGTTGGCCACATCCCAATCAGGGTGGGGGTCCCTGCTGGTGTACCTGGCCAGCCTGGGTGAGGGGCCGATGGCTGTTTGCAGGCTGGCCACAGCCCCAGCCACCCAAGCTCCCAGTGAGGCTGGCTGGAGGCAGGTATCTGGGGTTTATTTATTTTCTATAATTGAAACTTTGTTGCCTTTAGTGGAGGCCACAGCATGCCTAGGCAGGCAGCTTCCTCCACTGCCTGGGCAAAGAAGCCTCCTGTTTGTTCCAGCTCCGTGGCTTCTATAATTGAAACTTTGTTGCCTTGAACAGAGGACACAGGAGAGAGCAGTTGTGGATGATAAGGCCAGCAGGAAAGGGAAGTTGGGCGTGGTCAGGCCTATAGGGGAGGGCAGTTGGGGGCGATCGGGCTGGCAGGGCAGCAGTTAGGCGTTGATCAGGCTGGCAGGAGAGTAGTTAGGGGGTGATCAGGCAGGCAGAAGCAATTAGGGGCAATCAGGCAGGCAGGCAGGCAAGCGGTTGGGAGCCAGCTGTCCCAGATTGTGAGAGGGATGTCCAACTGCCAGTTTAGGCCCGATCCCACAGGGGACCCAGATTGGAGAGGGTGCAGGCTGGGCTGAGGGACATTCCCTCCCCCTCCCCCCGTGCACATTTTGTGCATCGGGCCTCTAGTTTAGTTATATAATCTACAGCAGACTTAACCTGTCCATGAATGCTAATTATCTCAAAGTTCTGCAGATTAGCCTGACCTATATAGGTTACCTGTAGGTATATACACATGTATGGTTTACGTATATAGCTAGCTATATATACAAATTACATATATGTGTATGTGTATATAGGTTTACAGTTGTGAGTACAGGAAACTGTTTATACTTGTATTGTTGTTTATAATTATTCTACCATTTTCCATATAAACAACTATAAACTTATTTTTGCCTTATCCTCTATATGTAATTTACATAAGAGCTTACCTATCTAAATATTAGTTTAGGGAGAGGGTAGGTGAGGAAGTATCATTTAGAATTTGGTTATCTAGGTCTTTTAAGACTTCTAAAGGCCTTAAATAACAATCTCAAAGAGATGGGACATCAACTGTGGAAAATCAGATGGATAAAACAGGAATTTTAATACTATCAAGAACAGACTATAAAAGAGTGGATTCCCTTAAGTCTTTAATATGGTATTAAGCCTAGAAATGATCAACAGGCCCCATACACTTCATAGCACAATCTCAGGAGCTGGGCTTCCTGCTTAAGCCTAGGCAAGGTCTAGTGACATTAAACTGGTACAAATTTGCTTTGGGGCATCCCATTTATGGTTATAGTGGGTCGGACATTTATACAGCAAATAAAACTATTCTCAAGTTTAATACACATTACAAATTATGATGAAGTTCATAATGTGGCACATAATTCTTAACTTACTGAGAAAATTAATGATATCATAACCAGTTTATGTTCTTAGTTGAAGCTGCTCAATACTAAAACAAGTGAAAATAAATACTAGTTCACAGCACCTTAGATTTCATCTAATTCCTGGGCTTGAACATAATTACTTAGAAAATTTCTCCAACTATCTCACACTGAGGAATTTTAGAATCCTATAAAGAGTTATTCCATTTGTTTTTTGGACAACTCTCAGATTGCAAGTCTCTTCATTACCAAAAATAGAACTGACTGCAGATGGAGTTGAACCATGTGAAACATTTCCTATTCCTTGTCATGGGAATCACCAATCCGCTGCCTCACTCGAAACAATGACGGGTGTACTCACTTCCTACCCATGTTTCTGTGTGAGTTTCTGGGGTATATTCTGTTATAACTTTATCAGAAAACCCCAGGGAGAAAAAATTCAGTCAATTACTACTTATTATATTTTTAAAAAGTCTTCTTTAAACAATATACCCCTCCGATCTCATTTATAATATGATTTAGAAAAAAAAAGGGTACTTTTTTTAAGTATTAAAAACTGTATTTAGAATATAAAATTTCAGATACATTCTAAAAATACTTTATACAAAAAATGGGGAATTAGCTATTTAAAATATATGTATAAATATATTTTTGTGTGTATACACATGAATGTTACTATTATATTATGTATGTACATATGTATCTTTTCTTTTCTTTAATGAAAATAGTAAGAGGGGCTGTGAGGAATGCCTGAAGACCATTTCTATGCAAGTGGCTTTACAATTTGGTCCTGGGTTACCAATATTATTATTAGGTTCTAATCCATAGCTACAAAAAACAACAACAAATAATTCCAGCATTCTCTTCAGGGTCTTTTGACCATATGTATTGGTTCTTAGCTCAGTTGTGGTACTTGAGTTACTACAGTAGGAGGAAGTGACAGATAAACATATCAAGTCAGCTGGAAATACTTAAAGGTTAAAGTTACCTTGGTGTGAAACTAAAAAAAAAAAAAAAAAAATCTTATTTCTTAACTCTAAAAACTTGAGCCATAACCCAAGAGAAAAATACACCACCCCCTCAACTCTTATCATAATCCTATTCAAGATCCAAATTAAGTCTGTTGTCTACACTCACTTCATCAGCATAAAAAAAGAACTGATTACATGCTTAAGTTTCCTATGTTTGTGACTTAATATAGCACATTTAGAGTTTCTGCCTTCAGAAATAGAATTTTCTTTCTGAGTAAATTTTCTTAAAAGAAACATAACTTCTTTCCTCCCAAAAGCACATCGTGTTCTTGATTACAAACATGGTTGTAAAGTGGTTAATAACTGCATATTTAAATTTCAAACTATGTTGCTAATACTATCCTCCCATACTTCTATCTGTTCTCCTTCTGAAAAACCGTATGTATTAATAAAAATACTACTTTATTTGATGCGGGGGTTAAGGAGAAAACATAATTCAAAGAGAAAACAATACTTGAATGTTCTGTACTGCTATGAAAAAGAGAATATTTCTGTTTTGTATTTTTTTTACCATTAATAAAAGTGTAATATTTATACACTTATAGAAATATAAACATTCAAGCTGTCATTCTGACTTTGAAGGGTACTTAACCTTTGGAATTAAGCAATCTACCCATTCCTATGCAAGGAGACTTCCCTAAAAAGCCTCTGGATGTTCCAGTTGGACTCCTACAACATTTGGATTACTCAATAGTGGCAGAGTCTCCACCAGTCAATTCCACTTGATTTCCACTTAATTTGAGGAATATGGTCTGTTCAGAAGTAGGAGCTGCTTGCAGATATATTTCTTTGGCATTTTTTGTTGTTACAATTTTTAAAAAAATGATACAACTTCATGAGACATATGGATTGGGTTATACCTCTTTTACTCTATCTGAGTTAACAGAGGCTCGGAGTTAAAGATTTATCAGAGGTACATCATAGTTTTACCAACTTCCCGACCTTTATCCCATAACTTATTTGTCCCTTAATTAAAGGAGTATGTAAAAGTTTAACCATAACACTAATTAACTAGAAAGATAGGATCATAAAACCTTTATAATATTCACCTTATCTGCATAACAAGTACACTATTTATATATTATCTTTTATTAAATAGACGCAAGCCTAGTACAACTGGAACATCACAGAATTCTGCCAGTTCTGTATTTTCTAAAGAATGACCTTAATTTATAATGCATTTATTTTAATGCATTATTTGTGTAACATAAAAAGTCATTGTAACATGGGTAAGCACATTCTACTCTGGGAAACTGCCTGAGTCATTTTGCTTTTATTGACCTAAGTTTGTCCCTTCAAAAATTGGTTCTGGTTTGGCTTTCTGCAATAACATAAAACAAGTCTCATTTGTTCATTATATGTAATATCCTTCAAATAATTGAAAATATAAGTTATGCCTTCTTTAATTTTATACTATCCAAAGTAAACAGACCCAACTCCTTTTTCTATTAATAGGACATGATTTTTACTCTTTCAAAGTGATTTTTGTCACTGTTCATCATCACCCACTGCCACAGCTAACGTTTTCTTACAGGAACTGTCCAGATACATACTTTACATGAATGAATGCTTTCACTTCTCAAACAATCCCTTGGGGCAGGCAGCATGCTCTCTCTTAGACAGAATCTGAGTCAGAGTGAAGTTAGGTAAGCTGCCCAAGGTCACATAGCTAGAAAGGGCAAATTTGAGCTTAAGCTCAAAAAATCTGGCTCCAGAGTCTGTGGTACCAACCACTATGAACTACTATTAAACTACCACACAAATACTAATGTATTATTAAATATTGATTTTCAAAGTAAATAATATTAATTATGCTTATTTAATACAATTTAATCAACTGTCTTATAGTTAAATCTCTGACATACTAGAGTGTAATTATTTTAGAAGCAGCTGTATGTATAAAGATCTACACTTTCTTTAAACAGTCAATAATATCCTAATATATAAAAACCCTGGGTCGTAATGACCAGTAATGACTGAGGCTCGACCAACTGGAAGTCAATCCTGCAGTCACAGCGCTGATTGCTTCAGCTGCAGGTGTGGTGCCCCAGAGGGCACGCTGAGCTGCAAATCAGGGCCAGAAAGAGGCCTGAAGAGAGAAGCAGGGACTGATCTCTTGCCTCTGGCAGCTTTTGATCAGCACTAGCCTCTTTCTTTCTCTTCCATTCTGGCCAGCAGCCACGCCTCCATTTTTCTCCAGGCCTCCACCGGGGCTTCTCATTAGCCCTACCTTTCTGATAAGGCCTCGCTGATAGGCCCAGAGATGCTGACTGGCATAGGAACTGACCAATCAGAACCAAATGTGGGTGCAGTGGGGAGCCAATGGCTGCCTAGGAGGCTAAGCTTTTGACGCTGATTGGCATTGAAACTGGCCAATCAGAACCAAATTGGCCAGCAGAGGGGGGCAGTTGGGGATGAGATCAGGCCAACAGGGGAGGGCCATTGGGGATGAGATCAGGCCAGCAGGGAAGGGCAGTTGGGGATAACCAGGCCGTGAGGGTGTAGGGCAGTTGGAGGTGAGATCAGGCCAGCAGGGGAGGACCATTGGGGACGAGAGCAGGTCATCAGGGGAGGGCAGTTAGGAGCAATCAGGCAGGCAGTCAGGTGAGCAGTTAGGAGCCAGCGGTCCCAGATTGCAGTCGGACATTCCCCAAGGGATCCCCAATTGGAGAGGGTGCAGGCTGGGCTGAGGGAACACCCTCTCAGTGCACGAATTTTGTGCACTGGACCTCTAGTTTAATAACAATTTACCATAGGTAGAGGCTTGTTATTAACATCACTTAATTTCCACATTTCTCAGGGAGACAATGTTAAAAATATTGAATTATAAGCTGTTACAAACTAGCTCAAAAAATTTCCTCTTTAGTACCCTTTGTCTACTTTTCTCTTCAATAAATCTTGATGTCTACAAAAATCTATTTAAATTTTTAATATTCAAATACTTCTTTATCCTATAAATATACCCCATTTTCTAACTCATGCTTCCGCCTCTTAACCAATGATCTCCAAATGAACAAACTGAATGTTTTCTCTTTGCATAAAACTGTCTCTGCTGCCCAAACACATTTTAATGCCCTAGCTTCATGATCTTTTACCTGCACAGTCTCTTACCAGAAAGAGTTCAGAATTTTCAGGATGCTTTATTGTACTGAGTGTATATTGTGGCCATAAAGTGGCAGACTATGAAGACTGCTCACATGATTAAAAAAACAGATTTGCCCACAAGATGCAACTCTTTCCTGAAACAAAATATACTTGTTTCTACTATGTGATGAAACATTTTCAACCTAACATCTAGATTATTTAGAAAAATTTAAGCAACTGATGAAATAAATTCATTTAATTATGTTTAGTGTAACCAGAAGTATTAGTTGTAAAAACAGTTCAGCAACTAAGCCCTTTGCTCACACATAACTGACGTATTCTAATGTGATTACAATATACTTCTAAATTATCCTAGCTTATTACACATTTAATAATCTAAGAACATCTCTGAATGGTCTAACAGATTATCTCGGATGGATTTTCCTTCACATAGATTTTGACAGATTATGTGAAACATTTGTAAATTCAAAATTTTCAACTGAAATTGCTTTGTTTAAAAGTTAGTATAGAAATGTGAATGATCATTATTTACTACAAGGAATATTTTAAAAGTATTTAAAGAAGGATTAATATATAATTTATTGTTACCTAAATCTCTCATTCTTTTATAATTCAAGCCACAAGAATAAGAAGAATTATTATCTATTTTTGGTTTTATAAACTCAATTTCAATAATATAGTTATAGTCATAGATTTAAAGGTCAGAGACCAGCTACTCAAATAATGTTTTTTTAATTCTGTGGTAGAAAAACAGTTGAATGAAGTCCTGGAATGTAATTTCTTAGTACAAGAAGGTCAAAGTCTATATAAACATTGTGATTCACTGGATTAATAAACTTGGCCTAGTGGACTGTTTTTGAGATCCAGAGTGGATGCGGCTTCAGTGTAAAGTGCACAGTCTGGCCCTGGAGATAGAACTTTGACAGTTCTACCTCTAACTTGTCCTTACAAACTTTCACTGATAGATAACCCAGTGCCCAGACTAAGCGGGCATGTGGTGGGCAACTCAATACATAATGGTCAAACACAATGAACCAATCACTGTATCTAATACTTTAGTTACTCTCTCATTCCAAAGTCCATTCCACCTTGACAATCTCCAGGTAGCCCGGACTTTATTTCCACCTTTCTTTTACTGCAATAGTCTTCGCTTAACATTGGTGTACATGGTCTAGCTTTACATTGGCCTTTTTCCATCATTTGTCCTCCAACTTCATGGCCATCTTTTTTCAACTAAGGTTTAGTTGAAATAGAAATCAAGCCATTCTAATGATATAATTTTGTATTTTAAAGTAAATATTATCTCTATTATTACTTCTTCCTACTTTCTGCTCATCATCCACCTTCTGATTTAAAAATACCTTTCTGAAAGATATTTTAATCCTTCATGCCTACTCCCACAGTCATGAATGTGTCAGTACTGTAATTCTCTGAATACAATGTTTGTCTAACAGAAAGAAAACAAAATTTAATGAAAGTTTATTCTTTTTCTAACTTTGGTGAATTTCACATTGTAAACGTTCTAGTTAGCATAAATAAAGTTATGTGACCATCATGTTTACAAAATCGCCAGCATATTCCTTAGTTGGACATTAACAGAAGTGCTATAGTAATAACAAATTCCATATATTTGCAAACATTATCTTATTTAATTCTCTTAATAAACCTTGAGATTTTATTTCCATACTCACAGAAGTTACTTCATCAAGGTTACTTCTATTGACTGGAAAGCTAATATTCAAACTCAGGACTGTCTCCAAAGACTGTGATAAGTGAACTAAGTCATACTATCATAAATATACTTCAATGGCTGCTTTGCCAGCCAGAATATACTCAAACACCCAATTCTGCTTCTGTACAGAAAGAGTTGTAGCTTTATTTTTGTACCTATAATACCACTAACATATAGTATAGGAAAGGTTTAGAGAAAGGCATTCAATCATCTTTATTTATGTAAATCAACTGGAAAAATAAAATCGTTTCATACAACTTACCATTTAACATCAACAGATTGTCAGTTCCTGGATGTGGATAGCTCAATCGACCTTTAAAAAGACAGGGAAGTGTGAAGATTATTGAGCTATTTGCAAATTAAAAAAAGAAGGGGGCATAAGGGGAAAATTATTGAACACAGCATATTTCTAAAGGACTAAAAAGGTAATGTTTAACTCAAAAGTACATTAACTAAAATGATCTTTGAAAGTTGAAAACAAAAACAGTTAACCTACTTCCTAGATTATAAGAGCACAATGAGATTTGGAAAAAAATCCCTATAAAATAAAGCCTATTTATTTTGAAATGTAAAAACAATGTAGGTATCTGGTCTTTCAACCTTAATAGAGGATGTGAGAATTTCTTAATATTACAATGTTTGTATTTTATTTTTCTAAGAATAAAATTTGAAAAAAGTAATTTCTATTTTTAAATAAAAAACCTAAATATTAAAATAATAAATAGTAAAAATTCATGATGACTTGCCATTTAATTCCATATCATTTTATATACTTGTATTTAAATAAGTTTAATGAAAATATCTTAGAAATATTATTACAGATACTGGAAATTTAAATTGTTTTAAGTTTACAGATGATATAAAAATAAAAATGAAAATAGTAAGGCTTAAGAGAATGGCATAGTATTTCCTTTGAGTCATTCCTTCTTCATTTAGGAGTTTTGCATTAGTAAATACAGAACTGACAACAGAATATATTAAGAAAAAAAATGCACGAACATACTGTAGTTTATCTAGCATTTTTACATTCTAGCTTGTTTGGTGAAATGCCAAGAGTGAGGATAATCACTGTTTTTAGTTCATTAAAACATAGGGCTTTTCTCAAACACCTACATCTCTGATAAACTATTTAAGAGATACATTAAAAACCATTTAGAAATCAGCTAAAAATTAAATGTCTGTGAGATTGCATTTTAGCAACTTTCAGCACAGTCCCTTTTAAAAGACATTATTGGGACCTGGAGAGTAATATGCTGAGCGAAATAAGCCAGTTAGAGAAAGACAAGCCTTACATGATCTCACTCATATATGGAATGTAAAGAACAAAATTAACTGATGAACCAAATAGATCCAAGGACATGACTGGAACAGACTGTTGAATCTGAGGAAAGGAGGTTGTGTGGATGGTAGAAAGAGATCAAAGAACTTATATGCATATATGCCTAACCCATGGACACAGACAATAGGGTGGTGAAGGCCTGGGGCAGAGGGCGGGCAGCCTAGAAGGGGTCAATGGGAGGGGGGAGGGGAGAAAGAGGACCTAAGTAATTCAACAATAAAGATTTTAAAAATTAATAAACAGGGTAAAAAAGACAATGTGGTTACAAATCATGTATTGCCCCCAGAATGGTGACCAATACATATCTGGATGGAGTTGGTGTGATTAGTAAGGAGTACTAATGAACTGCATTACTTTTACTATTTCTGTAAATACTCTACATTTCCGGCCCCTTTATTCTGTCTAAATATTCCATACAAGACAAATCTTAAACAAAGGTATCACTCTAACAACATAGAAATATGTTTACTGTTGTGATAGCTTAGTATGTACAGAAAGTAGAGCTTTCCTCAACAGGATTCCAATAGCATGGAACATTACTTTGAAATATCATAGCTTATTTTGGAAACATGCCTATTTCTAAACATCTTGTTGCAGATGAGTAAATTTAGAGAACAATATAAGACCACAAAAAAATTACTTATTTCTGACTTGAGACTGAACATGGAAACTATGAACGTGGCAGCTTGTGTTGCTGTTCTGTGTAACACGTTCATTAAGTCTTGCACACTGACAGTGTGTAGGAGGCTGAGAATACAAACATGCATAACATACAGTCTTCCCTTGGTGCTTATGATGTAGTAGTGAAGACAGACACAAATATGCAATTTCAATAAAATCTGCCAAATTTGAAAAGAGTTACATACATTATGCTATAAAAAACCAAGTCCAGGGATTCAGGCAAAACTCCCTGGAAAAAGTAAACTGAACAAGCCTTAAGCCACGCTCCACTTAAAAAAAACCCACTAACTTCCAACTGCCACCTAATTACCCTCTATCAGATTCACTGTTCATTTTATTTATCCCAAGACACAGATAAGAAGATATTTTCATTGCTAATAGTTTTTGACTTCTTGGCTCTAAAGGGACTTAAAAGGCACACATGTGGAAAGTTCAAAAGACAGCTACCTATTTACAAAAGAATATATACTTGTGTATATGTTCTAAAATATAGATCTCTAAGCAGGAAAATCTCTCAACATAATAAAATACTCCAAAATGAAAGAAAGAAATTTAGACTATGTTAAAATTATGCAATTACTTTTTCTCTACCTTCAGTGAAACCTCATCTTTACAAGTTAACTTTTACTGTTACGTTTTACTTAGGATAGTTTAAAATTACTTTCACTAAGAACCTGCCAATTGATAATAACATAAGGGCTTGTGCCAGAAACTTAATTTTAAGTTCTTCATACCAGTTATTAACCCTCACAACAATCTATGAGTTAGGTACCATGATCTTCCCATTGAAGATAAACTCTGTGCCACACAAGATGAAATCCCTTGCCCAAGTTGCATCTGTCAGGTAGCTCTGGCAGGACTCCAACCCTGACAGTTTGGCTCCACACTCTTAATCACTATCTTATAATGACTTCCTAGCTGGTAACGTAATTAAAAAGAAGGTGTATATGGCTAATTATAGGAAAAAATCAGCCATTAAAAAAAGTCACAGAATTTTCTACAGTATATCAGGAACATACTTCAGTAGAGATAAAAATGCATGGTTGTAAAACCAATTTCTTCTCCCACTGGCCAAAAACCCTGTGGTGCAGAGACTAGCAGTTGTACACTAACGCCTGTTCCTGTGAATAGCAGGACCCCCAAATGCCTAGAATAAAAATCTTGTAATTATATGTGACCATGTATGTAAAATCTGGCCAATGAGATGTAAAGCAGAATTGGTATGAATAGTTTCAGGGAAGATATTCCCTTTCCTTTACCTTTTCCTGCTTGCTGGAATGAAGATGAGATGATTAAACTAGAACAGCCATAGTATTATATCAGGAGGTGGAAGCTGAGTGTTATGGATAACAGAATCAGACAGAAGAAGCCTAGATCCATGGAAATCACCCTAACACTTCTAGGAGTCCTATGTTTATGTAAGAGAAACAAACTTCTAGTTTATTTAAGCCATTTATGAGTTTATTGGTGTCCCAGAAGAACCTAATCTTACAGATAGTCCTCTAGTAATAAATTTGGTAAAACTGCTTATTATTATGAAAATGTCATAATGTGTAATCTTGTAATAGTTTTAATACACCTATAAATAATAAATATATTACCTCTTGAAACTTCTTTTACATTAAGATATTATGAAATTTAAAATAAATAATTTTGAAAAATATATATGTATTCTTAGTTATCAGTGAATAGCTAGAGGACCTACAGTATCTTGAAATTATCTTATTAGTCTATTTTGGCTTAATAGTAATGTGTATAATACATATACATGATATAATTCATGTTAACCATTTTTGATGTATATTTGAGCAACAAAAACACTGAGAAATTGACCATTGCACTGCATATAACTTATCACATATAGACAAGTTGTCAGTTACTAAAATTTTAACAAAGCAGTTTTTTAAAAAATATATTTAAGTCAGCCAACATTGATGAGTTCTTTCTCTAAAACAATTACTACCAACTTTAAAAACATAAAATAGCGATAAACTAATAAAACTTCTTATGCCACTCTTTTGGATTTAAACCTTTTAAAATTGTAGAAATGTGAACTAGAAAGAATGAAAATGAAGCCAAACGCTTCCCTGACATCTCTTTGTATTTGTAAAAGTTCAAGCTGAAGCATCTAGTAACAGGAATATATTCATTTGATGAAGCATCAGCTCATTTCTCTTCCTGGATATCACATTTTCTTGGTTCTCCTCTATCACCAGCCACTCTTTAAGTCCCCTTTGCTGTATCCTCCTCTTCTGAACTGTTTAATATTGAAGCCCCATGTTCAATCCTTGAATGTGATGTCTCTTTCCACATGCCCTCTCCTAGGTGACATCAACTATTACCAAAACTGCACTCATCACCTCTAAGCAGGGGAGTCCCACATTCATGTCTCTACCTGCAGTCTTCCTACCTCCCCCACATCAGTGAACAGCACTCTCTTCCATCTGTTGCTCATCCCAAAACCTAGGGTTAATTTTACCTCTCACTGTGTCTAATCTGTGTACAAATCTGTCACCAAATCCTGCCTACTCTATCATCAACACAGACCCAAATTGGATTGCTCTTTACCCTCTTCCTATTTCCCTAGCTCAAGATATTCCCATCTCTTCACAGACTATGTGACCCTTTTAAAACATAAGGCAGCTGCTGTTGCTCTATTGCTCAAAACCCTTTGACTCTTAGAATAAATATCTGGCTCTTCACCTTCTACCATTCAGATACACTGGCCTCTTTGCCATTCCTCAAATATGCCAGTCATATTCCCGTTTCAGGGTCTGTGTATTTCTTCTTTATGCATAAAATGCATTTGCCCAGACATGACCAAAATTTGCACCTTTCACTAAATTCTGGTCATTAAGAGATGCCATCCCAGACCATCCTGTCTAAAACAGCAGCTTCTTTCTCTCTCCCTTGACACTATGATTTTTCTTCACACCGCTGGTTCTTTTTGTCTCTATTCTTCATTAAAACAGAAGATCCATTAGGGCAGGACTATGTATTTTTGTTTTCCTCTATTACATCTCTAGCATCTAAAACAGAGCCTAGTGCATAAAAGACTCAAATATTTGTCAATGGATGAATGAGCTCAATCAAAAGCACAGAAGCTAAACATGTGTTTACATGGGGCAAGAAAGTATATTCTCTAAGGAAATGGAAATATTACAGAACAAGTTTTTATCAGTTCATTCTAAATCTCATATGTATGGGGAGAAGTGGGAGGGCAACAAGTCCTACTCTTATTCTTTGTCAAGATAAATTTTCCCCTTCTCTATAACTATTTTCTTTAATAAATATAGACAAAAAATGATCTCTGGTTAACGATGCCAACTGTTCCTCATTAGTGATGAGAAAATGCTAGAGAAATTGCCATCCATTCTGCCAATTCCTTTTCTTAATTAAATATATTGGGGTGACATTCATATTGGTAAATAAGGTTATATAGATTTTAAATGTACAGTTCTATGATCTATCATCTGTGTATTGCATCATGTACCCATCACCCAAAGTTAAATTTTCCTCTGTCGCCATATATGTGAACCCCTTTACCATTTACTAACACTCCTCCCTTCCCTCTGATAACCACCAATTGTAGTCTGTGTCAAAACACAATTTTAATCACATTAGAATCATAAAGAGCTTGGGTCAGAATTAACATTAGACCAATTAATAAGACAGATAGTATGGTGCAGTGGTTAAAAACTCAAACTCGCCCTAACTGGTTTGACTCATTGGATACAGCATCGGCCTTCGGACTCAAGGGTCCCAGGTTCAATTCCAGTCAAGGGCATGTACCTTGGTTGCGGGCACATCCCCAGTAGGAGGTATGCAGGAGGCAGCTGATCGATGTTTCTTTTTCATCGATGTTTCTAACTCTCTATCCCTCTCCCTTCCTCTCTGTAAAAAATCAATAAAATATATTTTTTAAAAATCTATCCACAAATACTTTAAAAAAACAAAAAACAAAAACTCAAACTCAAGAGCTACTAAGTTTCACCACTTATTAGAATTAAAATACTAAAACTTGTGCAATTATTAATAAGCTACCATAGTCACTCAACTGTAAAATAAGAGTAAATAGCTACTTCTTAGCTGTAAAAATTAAGTAAATTAATACATATATTTAGAACCCCAGGACAGTGCTTGGCATATGTATATTAAGTGTTCAACAGATATGTATGATACATTACCATACATATAAAACACACACATATATACATAGCCTTAAATAAAAATATCTAGTCCTTCCTTCTTACGTGTTTTTAAAAAAATATTATTTATTGATTTTTTATTGATTTCAGAGAGGAAGGGAGAGGGAGAGATAGAAATATCAATGATGAAAAAAAACATTGATTGGCTGCCTCCTGCATGTCCCCTACTGGCTATTGAGCCTGCAACCTGGCCATATGCCCCTCACCGAAATTGAACCCTAGACCCTTGAGTCTGCAGGACAATGCTCCATCCAGAGCCAAACCAGCCAGGGCTTGGTAGACTTTTCTAATATTTTTTTCGTTGTCTATATTTCACCTCTATTTTCAAATCTAATTAGAAAAAAAAATGGTCCATAAGAAGTCTGGTAAAATCCACTTAGAATGTGGTCATTACCAATCTTGAAAATCTCTAATCACTGCTCAGATCCAAGAGGATCTGACTTCATTCCCCAATCTCAATGCATAAAAGCCTAAGAATAAAATCATACAAACATAGAAAAGACCGTGGATCCAAAGTACAAGATCTCAAGAGGGCAACAGAATGATTTCTATCCTATCCTATCCTATCCTATCCTATCCTATCCTATCCTATCTGATAAAGAGGCAATATGCAAATTCACCCTCATGCCCTCACAAGATGGCTGCCTACGACCAGGCCAGCAGGGGGGTTAGTTAGGGACGACTAAATGACTGAGCAGCAGGCTGCGCGGTGTGACCAGGCCATCAGGGAAGGGGCAGTTCGGGACAACCAGGTCAGAAGGAGGGACAGTTGGGGGTGAATTGGCTGGCAGCAGGAACAATGAGGGGCAACTAGGCTGGCAGTGGGGCAGTTAGGAGCAACCAGGCTGGCAGGAAGGAGGCAGTTGTGGGTGAGCTGGCCAGAAGTGGGGGGCAGTGAGGGAAGATCAGGCCAGCGGGGGAGGGGGCAGTTAGCAGCAACCAGGTAAGCAGGCAGGTGAGTGATTAGGAGCCAGCAGTCCAGAATTATGAGAGGTATGTCCAAGCCTGATCCCAGGCCTAAACCAGCAGTCAGACATCCCCCAAGGGGTTCTGGATTGGAGAGGATGTAGGCTGGGCTGAGGGGACCCCCTCCTATGCACAAATTTGGTTCACCGGGTCTCTACTCCTATCTAATAAAGAGGGAGTATTGCTAATTGACACTCATGCCATTGCAAAGATGGTGGCGCCCACAGACAATAAGAAGGGAATATGCTGCCCTGACCAATTTGGCTCAGTGGATAGAGCGTCGGCCTGCAGACTGAAGGGTTCCAGGTTTGATTCTGGTCAAGGGCATGTACCTTGGTTTTGGGCACATCCCCACTGGGGGGTGTGCAGGAAGCAGCTGATGTTTCTCTCTCAACGATGTTTCTAACTCTCTATCCTTCTCCCTTCCTCTCTGTAAAAAATCAGTAAAATATATTTTTTTTAAAAAAAGGGAATATGCTGACTGTCACACCCTAAAAGATGGTGGTGCTCACAGCCACAAGATGGCAGCACCCAGTCCCCTCAGCCCCACTGGGATAGCAGGCATGCATGCCTCGAGAGACCCCCAGTCCCATCAGCCCCCAGCCGCCGAGGGCTGGCCTGAGGCACAGGTAAGTCTCGGATGGTGGCTGCCCAGCTGACGCCCGAGATACAGACAAGGCTCAGAGGTCAACTGCTTAGTTGCCCAGGGCCGGCTTGAGGCGCAGGCAAGCCTCAGATGTCGGCTGCTCAGCTGCTCAGGGCTGCCCAAGGCTCAGGTAACCAGGGCGGGCCAAGACTTGCACTGCCGGCAGTGGCCGCAGCAAATATGTGATGGGGTGTCACCTTCCTCTGATTTCCAGGTTGCCTCTCTCCCCTTATGGCTCCTAGACTGTGAGAGGGGGCAGGCTGGGCTGAGGAACCCCACCCTCCCCCCTCCAGTGCTTGAATTTTCATGCACCGGGAACTCTAGTATCTAATAAAAGCCATCAATCTACTTTAGTTTCCAGAAAAATTACTGTTCAACTCATTCTTAAATCAGGATACCATCATAATTTTTTTACCTAATAATTATTTATAACTTTATTTTTATGTGATCTATACTAAAAAGTATATCAAGAAATACAGAATATCAAAAATTTTGTTTCTTGTAAAATATAATCACAAAAGACTAAAGAGAAGTTGTTAACCATCCAGTATGATAAAATTGGTACTAATTAAGATATATGGAATACTGATATCAAGTTAAATAATAGTTGCAAAACTTATTAATGTAAAAATCATATAAATAAGCAATGGACACTCAAAATTGCCCATGGCAGTGTAAACTGGCATAAAACAAAAATAAGTTGACAATATATGCCTAGAGCTTTAAAAACAATTATATTAAGTCTATTTTATGAAAATAAACACAGAAAAAGCTTACTAAATTTTATTTAAAAATTTGAAATAACTAAATGTCCACCTGTAGGAGAATGGTTATACAAACTATTTCACATGCATATTAATAAATTTTAAAAATCTTAAATATTGAAAAATATGAATAATTTCGGAAAATATGTAATCATTCAGCCAACGGTTTATTAAGCCCCTCTTATCTGCTTGACTTTTTGACAGATGTTGATCAAGATAACGCCAAAGCAGAAGTGCCATTGGTCCCATGATACAGTATCCTGTGGAAGATCTGGGAGCTGTGAGCATGATTGAGTGGTAACTGACTTTGTAGAGCAGAAATTACTGAAAACACTGAAACCTAAACTGGTGGGTGCAAGGGGAGACTTTCAAGAAACAAGCCATTTACTGTAGCAGATACCTGGGGAAAGGCTCAGAAATACGAGGCTCTGGTTATCACTGAGAGTAGATGTGAGAAGGCTGATGACTGCTTGTTAGTTCTTACCTGAATGAGAGACACACAGACTCTTCTTGGCTCTTTTAATGATGCTAGCAACCAGGCCTACTACAGGTGGTTGAAATGAAAAACACATACCCAGGTCCATTTCTCAGACCAATAGAAAGACACAGACATTGTGAAAGTTCCATCTTACTGGCTTCAGCAATGTTCATTACTGAACCTCAACTACTACATGTACATCAAACTTCCAATCATCATTTTTTGTCTTTTCTTTAAATGTGAATAGCAGAGAATCATAAGATATTTGATGAAAGCCTCCAGCATGAGCAAAGAACCCCCTAAAAAAAACAAAAAACAAACTAATAGAAAAGAGGAACTTAGAAGAAAAATAAATAATACAAGGACCTGGAAAAATAACCTTTCCAACACTATTATATAGTGTTTAAAGATAGACACTCCAATGAAATAAGGTAAAAGAATAATAATGAGAAAGTCCTAAGAATATTTTTAAAGAGGATCTTAAAAGGTCAGAGAAAATTTTAACTGAAAAAAAAAAATTATAGGAGGATTGAAAAATAAGACATGAGGAATTCACTCCAAAAGCAAAACAACAAAAGGAAAAGCAACAGAAAACAGAAAATCTGATGATGGGAACAGGAAGTTTACAGTTGAAGAACAGGAATTACATAAAGAGATAATATACAAAATAGAAGGAAATAAATTATCACAGAAATACCAAAAATTTTAAGAATAGAAGGAAATTAATGTCTGAATGAAAAGTTGACCACAGCATGCATCAGAGGAAATAAAACAAAGAAATGAGAGGAAGACAGGCAGGCAGAGCCTTCTAACCCCACCTCCCTCCAAACACACACTGAAAGACCCACATAGTAAATGTATATAAAATTTCAGAACCACAAGCATGAAAATATCTTGAAATAGCTTCCAGAATGAAAAGCAAAATAGTCAAAAACACAAAACAAACAGACACCATCCAAGTGGACAGGTTTCAGATGGTATTATAGTAACTCTGAATATAATGAAGATTTGTTCCTCCAGACTTTTTTTTTTAAGTTTCTGTTCTTACTACAAAAGTAGTATTTATTTATTAAAGGAAATCTAAAAGAAAAAAAGTTTTGAAATTATAATTCTACAGTTTCACAAAGTAAAATAACCATGTTTGATATTTTTGGTATATACTTTTCTAATCTTTTCTTTTCCTATTTTTATGATTAAGATATTCTCAGTATTCAAATCTGCCTTCCCTCCAACCTACTTAACTTAAAAAATTAGTTAAAAAATTTATGTACATAGGCTAAAAAGTTATATAGTGCTTATGGCTTATATAACAAATAGAAATCTTCTTCCTCATTCTGTATTTCTGATTACCATTTATTAGAGGTAGCCACCTGCAACTTTTTAAAGCGATTCTTCATGTCATTATCTGTAAGTAATATCCTTCTGCATTCTGTTTCCTACATCTTAGGTATTATCTGTTAACTGTCTAATTTGACTTACCTATCCCCTAACACTTTCTCTGCTTTGTCCTCTCAAAATGATTATAGAACCATTTTTGTTTAAATTAGGAATCATGTTACTGTGATAAATCAAATAACATTCATAGATGAACCATATATGTTTTATATTATAACATAGCAATTTTCAACTGATATGCTGCAAGAATTTTTAAAACATGAAATACCTGACTATTATTTAGTCAGGGCCACTGGCCTCTTTTCCCTTAGATAAAAAAAATAAAATGGCACTGCCAACACAACAATAGCTGTCTACTGTGAATGAATCAAAATTATACCTAGTCTTTGTCAAATCAGCAAAAATATATTTCTTAGTGTGCGTATAATTTTATTAATTAGTTTGTATGTGCTATGAGATGAAGAAAGTTGAAAATCGCTGCTATAACCATCTTTTTCATATAACTCTTTTTCCTGGAATTAATCATTGTTTCTTGTTACGTACTTGTCACTAATTTGTCCCAAAATTTAAAACTCTAAAACTTCTCTCTATACATGGAAAACGATCAAATAATTATCTAGATGGAGGGTTTTTTTTTCTGCTATCAAAGGCATGCTTTTTGTAGCTCTCTATAACTGTCATTTGATAAAAATGCTCTCAAAGTTGAAAACCTCTGTTCAGCTCAAAAGTTCGTAAGTCTAAACTGTAAGTTCTCACACACAGACTTTCAGAAATTCACACATTTTGTGATTCAAAATGTTAATTTCAGGTGAAGAAAATCAGAGGGGGGAAAAGTATTAAGAAAGAGGCGAAGCTATTTGGTATTACCACAATAATTTAGCAACTTAGAGAAGTATTCTTTGTTTTCTCAGGGGTTATTTTTGTCAAAATTATGCAGAAATTCTTACTTCAGGAGCTTTGGAAATAGGTGTTGAACAGTGAACTAATAAGAATGAAGCTAGTTATAAAAAAACACAGTCAATACAAAGTTTTAAAAGGATCCACTTCTGAAGATTTGTTGGCATAAAATCATGCTCTAAATTATTTTTCCTGAATTCCTTTTAATTGTTCAGGGAACACTGGTAATGGCATTGTGACTTGCCAAGACACATCCTCCCAAGAACTGTTATATAAAATGCATTTCACCTATACTGTTCAGTCAACTCTTACGAGCTAAAATTAAATTTTTTTGTTTGCTCTTATGCTTTGAGCAAGGGTTAAGCAATTTTTAGTAAAAATGCTTACACAGTAAGACCTTTTTACAAATTGTTGAGGGCAAGGAGAGAAGAGCGCTTAACAATAATCATTGTCTTGTTCTTTTGTTTAAAGTAGAATGAACTGACCCACACGTACGTGAGAGATCCCAGGTTATTTAACATAAGTATGCAAAACAAAACTGCAAAGTCACAAAACTGCACTTGGCAAAGCATGATTTACTTTGACCATTAAAAGAACCCATATTTATTTCTTTGGAAAGGAAAATGTTTGCCAAGAATACAGTTATCAGAAAATGGGATGTTAATGGTAAGAAATCCCTGCAGAATAAACAAAACAGGTTGGTCAGTGCCACTCATACTAAGGAAAACACAAAGCAGTGTGTTCGTGTTCACAATCCAGAGCCCAACACAGCACACACTCCGCAGGACAGGTAGGGCAGTGTTACATCCCATCACATCAGGCTCCCTAAGGGAGCTATGCCAGGACTAGTCTGCTTTCAGTTCCTCAAGTGACAAGCTCCTCCCGTAATCTACCTTTGGTCCCTTCATCTAGTTGGCACTTTCCCTCAATATTTTTCACCTTTGTACTGCTTAGGGCTTCAGGTCTCAGATTCCTTTACTTCACATTTAAATTAGGTACCCTCTTCTCACCACTTTTTACCTTCCTAAGCACCTTATAATCTTACTCCATAGTATCTCTGACACTCTATATGTATGTAACTATATATTACATCTATATGTTATGTTATGTTAGCATATTATGTTTACATATTACACACACACACACACACAAAGCTTTCTCTTCCCCCAATAGGCTATACATTCCACAAGAACGAAGTTCATGTCTGTTTCACATAACATATGTAGCCAGAGTCTTGGACACTGTCTGGCACAAAAGCAGGCACACTTAGTGGTTACCATCACTTCACATTATAGAGCCCCTACAAGGTATGACCTTAACCACCTGATATGCTAAAGCATAAAAGTATTAATATTAAACAACAGAAGTTCCCTACTGACCAGTGATAAACACTGGGAAGGGGGAAATAGAAATAAACTGTAGTAAAGCATTTGGGGCTTAAGTAGGGATGGGAGGGTACTTTTGTCAGTACAATCAACAGTTTTTAGCCAGGCCAGCAATCTGCCACTGAAGTTCTTTCGATTCCAGAAATCTGCTTGTTATTCTTTCTATTGACACTAACTCCTACCTTGAGTAGTTTAAGCCTTTTCCTTTAGAAAATAACTAAATACAACTTTCCAGTTTTTGCCTCCACCTTTGTGGAAGCAAGCATCTATGATGGCCTCCAGTGGCCTCCTACCTCCTGGTCTTCACCTCTCATGAGCAGCAAACCCTTGCCCAGTTGAGCAGGGCTAGAAGGATATCATGGATGATGGTGTGAGACTTCTAAAACTAGGTCATGGAGGACACTGGGGCATTCCCCTTGAGATTTTACCATTCTCTCTGGGGAAATCAAGTAACTACACTGTGAGAACACTCAGCAGTCCAATCAAGGTCCTTGTGGTGATGAACTGAGCTCTCTTGCCAACAGCCATGAGTGAGTAATCCTGGAAAAGGATCCTCCAGCCCCAGTCAGCCACCAGGAAACAGATGCTCAACACAGGAGCTGCCCCCAGCCAGCCAACCAACCTCTACGTCCTTCCCCGCCACCGGCAGGCTCTGATAGCCCAATGGGGAACAGGGATCCAGGGATGAGGTGTGTGGCAGCAGATGCGGGTGGCGCTGGAGCCCCAATTGCCCTGCTGGTTGCCCCACACACAGAAGGTGACCAGCAGCGGAGGCAGTGGGGGTACAGGGCCAGCTGCCAGCAACCGGGGAGAATTGGCCCTGACTGTAGGCCAGGCCTAGGGACTCTACCTAGGCATGAATTTCGTGTGCTAGGGCTCTAGTATAATATGATACCAGAGGCTAGTAGAATCTACCTATTCTGGTGGGAAAAGCAAGAAAAAATTTCAAGTGCCAGCACTTGGGTATCAAAATTGTCTAATGGGTATATGACGGCATTTTACAGAAGTGCTAGTCTTCTCTATTCTATGTAAGGTTTCTCTATTTTTTTTGTGGAACATAAAATACTCCAATTAGAAACAGATTTGATTGCTAAAGGTAGTGACCCATTTATGTGGTCAAAGATAATTTTTCTAACAAAAGAATTTTGAATTTACTTGAGATTTTTTATTTATTAAATTCAACTTAGCCTTGTGCTACTTCCATTTCCGTTTTCAGTCTTTCTACGTTCCCTTCCACTTTTATCATAACACAGGCTAGAGAACAAGAAAATCTGAGATAATTAATAGTGCAGCAGAGAGTGTTTTCTCTGAACATCTTCAAAAGACTTTTTAAATAAGACAGGGAAACAACAATAAAAAACGTTTAATTGTCCTTTGGTAATAATTAATGTTGGCATTATATTGTATTAATTTTCAAGAGTTTCCTTTCTAGACAGTCAAGGGAATAGAAATTCTTCATAATCAGAAGCTACTGGATTCTATTATTAAACAGTGGATCTAAGACAAACATTAATGGTACTGTCAACATAACAGTGAAAAATAACAAGACCCCCAATACTGTACAAAGATTTAAAACACTATGCTAAATTTTGGTTAAAGCAAAGAAAATACCCACTCAGAACAAAATATAATTGTCTCTATTCATTTAAGAGGAGAATTACCATTGCCACATGTTGTCAACAATCACTAATGATTCCTTGAACTTCTCAAACTCCTTACTAATAAAGTAGAAAACCAAAAACCCCTTTACAAACAATATCCAGAAACAAACAAAAAAATGTTTAGATATCTAATATTGCCAAGTCAGCCCTGAGCGTGTCCCCCCCCACAACCCCCCCCCCTTCCCCTGCTGCCAACACTGGAGTCTAGAATTTTAACGTTAAAATTTGTAAGGGAATTCTTACTTGGCTTTATAGAATCAAAAACATGGAATGCTTGCAAAGTAACTCATGGTTTTGATTCAATGAAAGATCCTGAACCAACCGGTTAAGCTGCTCCTGAATTCCTGAGCCATAGAAATCGCATAAAGTAATAAATGCTTATTGTTGTTTTAGCTGCTAAGTTTTGGGATAGATACTTTATTGGACAGCAATAGATAACAAATATTTCTTATCACTCAGTCTCACAGTTTGCTAGTTTTCACCAGTAATATAAAAAGCAATGAGATATACTTATAAAGAGATGTAAATTAATTTACTACAGACAAATGAAAACAAAAGTGTTAATGAATTCTTCAGATACAGCTAGTTAACAATAAGGCTGATTATTTTCCCCCATTTGCACCAACTTTTTGAAAATCTGTTCTATACCTCAGAGAAGCTACTATAAATATCCCCTTTCAAAACCCTCAGATATGAAGTAGAAGAAAAATAAGGAAGTAAACCTATGAAAATTCTAGGTGAGAATCACTGCATATTGTGAATGAAAGTACTCTTATAAAATTTTTTAAAAATATTTGTTTTTTATAGAATTCTAAAAAAGTAACTACACTATACACTTTTGTTAATTTTATTTAAATACTAGATGCTCGGTGCGTGAAATTCATGCGGGGGGCGGGAGGAGGGGGTCAGCCCGGCCTGCACCCTCTCCAATCAGGGAACCCTTGGGGGATGTCTGACCGTTGGCTTAACCATGTGGGATCAGGCCTGAACTGGCAGTTGGACATCCCTCTCGCAATCCAGGACTGCTGGCTCCGAACCGCTTGCCTGCCTGGCTGCCTGATCACCCCTAATCCCTCTGCCTCCCTGCTCGATCACCCCTAACCCCTTTGCCTACCTGCCAGACTGATTGTCCCTACCTTGCCCCCTGCTGGCCTGATCATCCCTAACTTGCCCCACTGCCAACCTGATCGCCCCTAACTTGCTCCCCTGCAGGCCTGATTGCCCCTAATTTGCTCTGCCTTCATCCCTGGCCTAAGCCACAGTCTGGCCTCCCTCTGCGGGAAGCAACCTAGCAGATCAGGGGGAAGCAAGCACCACCCCCATTACCCCACTGCTGCTGCCACTGCCGGCCTGAGCCTGGGCCCTTTGCAACCACCCCTAGGCTTTTTGCAGCCGCCTATAGCTGCCTGAGTCTGTGCCCTCCCAGCTACTGCGGCTTTGTCTGGAAGGATGTCCGGAAGATGTCCACTCTAATTAGCATATTACCCTTTTATTAGTATAGATATTTTTATTGATTTTAGAGGAAGGGGGAGGGAGCAGAGAGGGACAGAGATGGAGGGAGAGAGGGAAAAAGAGAGAGAGAGAGGAAGGGAGGGAGGGAAGGAGAGAGAGAAACATCAATGTGAGAGAAAAATCAATTGGTTGTTGAGCCTACAGCCTAAGCATGTGCCCTAAGCAGGAACTGAACCCACTGTGACCTTTAGATATATGGGACAACACTCAACAAACTGAGCCACACTGGTCAGGGCTATACTATACACTTTTAGTCTATTCTTTATCTTCTGGTGGACTTCAGAGTATCTCTAAATGGTAGCTTTGTCTTAAAAAGGCAAGCCCAGAGAGGTGGGTTTACACATATATAAATCAGCATAAATTGAAATAAGCTTCAAAGAAAAAGGTATGACATTTCACCAAGAAGTTTCTTATGAATAGTTATCACAGAATATTATAGGTGGCACAGGTGCTAGTTAGTGCTGCTCAAGCTATAAACTTCTTTCATATAAAAATGGTAAAATAATCAGACAAATTGGTAGATGTATAGGATTTTTTAAAAAGTCACCTACCCTTTAGAGGATCATGCTCTGCTCTCATAATATCGATAAGCGAATTTTCCAAAGAGTGCATATTCAAACTGTCATACATTCTACTTCGATCCTAGAAGAGAAGAAAAAAAAAGAGTCAATATAATCTATGCAAATTTTTTTCACAAAGTAATGATAACTATACTATCTAAATCTTCTTACATAAAATAGGACATCTGATTGATATACTATTACTGATGAGTCTGCATCCCAAGAAAATATCAATAACTAAAGATCATATAAACTACAATATTTCTTGTATTGAAGAATATATTTAATATATTTATCTGCAAAATCACATATAAAAAGTAATCTTATTTCATTGGCAGTATTAATGCAATGCAGTAAAATAATTTCTATTGCTATCATTCCCAGCTTATAAAGAATTCTGAAGTGTGATACAGAGAGCATTTTAGCTGTTATTTACTTCTACACTTTTCTCATATATCTAGGAAGACTGGCGTTTGAAAAAAAAATGTTGGGGTAAAGGATTTAATTCAATTGCACCATACTTTAAACATCTATCAAACTTTATACATTATTTGACCTAGTCAGAATTTCACAGTACTGAATGCATAAACCTATTATACACTAAAAATCAAAAGCATGAAATACCGGTATCAAAACAAAAACTAACACATTTCCTACCTCATCAAGTCTCAGAGCAAAGTCTTTTGTGTCATTAGAAGTCTTGTTTGCTGAATGTTACATCTTCTCAACTTGACTAGTAGATTCTTTAATGTTCATTAATGTATACAGTATTTTGCTCACTATAAAATCAATGTACTTGAACAAACATATATAGGGAACTACCACAGCAGGCTCTGCCCAAGCCCCCCAAATCACCTGGGAGATTTTTACCAAAATATGTCATCTCTAACCTCCACCCATATTTGTGTGTGTGTGTGTACATGAGTTTGTGCAAGCATATGAATATGTAGGAGAGGCAGGGCAGGCGATTTCTGACTCTTAAACCTGGGTTTATGAGCTTCAAGAAGGATCATGGCATATCTGAGATTATATATAACATTCTGTAAGTGCATGTACACACCCTTTTTTTCTGAAGAAAGGTTTATGTGTTTCATAGGTTTTCCAAAGGGGTCTACAATCCAGAAGATTCAGAACAAGTCTTTTAGAAAGCTGAAGAAAAACATAAGAAGCTTTCCTGAGAATATGTTGATTTATTTACTCTACCTTGACATTTAAATTAGGGTTGTGAGCTTTATAAAGCTAGAGGACTGGAATCAGTATTGCAGATTAAATAAATTGCTGTCAAGGAACTTAAAAGTAACACTAATGATGAAAAAATTACTAAAAAGAGGCTCTTATTCCAACTTTATTAGTGATGAACTATAATTTAACCCCTTGTTTTTAGTTGGATTCCTCAGGTAGAACACCCATCAATAAGAGGGGTTCACTAAACAGTGACCCTGCCTGGGAGAGGGACAGGGAATTATTGAACTGTAACAGCAGTTCTCAAACTTGAGCATGCTTCAGAATCATTTGGATTGACTCCTGGGACCCATATACAGAGTATGATTCAGGAAGTTGGGAGTGGCCCCTGGTGACACTGAGCCTGTAGACCTAGTCACCACACTTAAAGAAGCTTTGAGCTTCTTGATCTTAAGTTACTAAATAAATCTCTTCAGGCTTCGTTCCACCTTCTATAAAAGAAAATAACCATGTCAGACAAGATGATGCCTAAAATTCTCTTTTAAAATAATAAAAGTAATAAAAAAGCAAGACTATCTATATATCTATATATATAAAAGCCTAAGTGACTGAACAATCAGTCAACCGGTCGCTATGACGTGCAATGACCACCAGGGGACAGATACTCAATGCACAGGATTGGGCTCCCTCCTGTCTGGATCAGGCCTGCGGGGATCAGGCTCCCTTCTGTCTGGATCAGGCCTGCGGGAATCGGGCCGAAATCGGTGATCCGACATCCCCCAAGGGGTCCTGGATTGAGAGAGGGCACAGGCCAGGCTGAGAGACTCCACTGGTGCACTCCACGAATCTGTGCACCGGGCCTCTAGTAATAAATAAAACTGGATAGAGAAGAGCACAGCCCTTCAGCAGATATATTAGTAATCTATGCAAATATTTTTGTTTTCTATGCTTTCACTATACTTTGTTCATAACTAAAAATTTTCCTACCTTTCCCACTAACTGCAAAGTTAATCAGGGAGAGAGACCTTTTAACTATGGAATATAATTATGGAGTATAGCTAGCTATCAAATGTTTGTTGAATACTACTTTTTCTCTACCATAAAAACAATAAAAAAGTTTAAGGTGAGGTCTGTGAGTTTTCAGATGTATTTAAAATAGATTTAAAAATATAAACTGTCAGAATAAAAACTTTATATAAGTGAAAAAACCTCAAAAGGTATGCTATATCATATAGGTTCTAAGATACAGTACATTATAAATTCTTTATATTCTTTTTACCTTAAATTCTCACAAATAAATATATTATAGTTCAGGACTATCTTCTCAGGGGTGATTTTCAGGGTGATTTTTTTTTAACAGAATTAGACTATGTCTCATCTTTAGTCACTCTACGCACTTAATTAATGTGACTATTAACATCACCTAAATGGTATTTCCCACACAACCATTTTTTGTGGCCATATTCTAACTTCATTTCAAGGAGTGTGATCCTCTCTTGCTTTAGAGCACAGTAAAATTTATGAGATATTTCTTAATATTTTTCATATAATTTTTACTAATTTCAGAGAGGAAAGTAGAGGGAGATAGAAACATCAATGATGAGAGGGAATCATTAACTGGCTGCCTCCTGCACACCCCCTACTGGGGGTGGAGCCTGCAACCTGGGCATATGCCCTTGACCGCAATCGAACCAGGGACCCTTCAGTCCCTGGTAGGCCAACGCTCTATCCACTGAGCCAAACTGGCTAGGGCGAAATAATTCTTTATACACTGTCAGTGGCATATGCAATATTTAGGGTCTGAAGGGGAAAGATATAGGCAAGTTATTCATAAGTATCAGTGTTCACTATACAATCAACTCTGAAAAGTATTATACAAAAATGTGTTACTTATTATTAACAGCTTTAGATTTAATGCCTATGTATCCAACTGAAATAGTGAGACGCCCACTTATAAGGTTCCTTATTTTCCTTCTCAGACAAGTCTTTCATCATGAGACAAAGTCCTACTTTAGAAGAAAACACACACACACACACACACAAAAAAAAAAAAAAACCTGGCAAAACTATTTAAAAAAAGGCTCAGCTTAAATTATCTTAGTTTAATTTTGTTACTCATCAGCTGCTTCCCACATGATTTTTCAAGCACCAAACACAAAATAGCCTTGAGCAGGCAAAGAGCTCATGACATCCCATGTTATTTAGATGTTCAAAAGTACAGATAATTTCACTAAATAGAATGTGGGAATCAAAATATAACTTCTGAGAAAAACAAAAGGCAGAAACAAGTCTGATTATAAAACAACACCCATGCATTCTTATAAACTACAAATATAAATATAAGAAAAATTTGTGGTTTAAAAACTAAATTGCAATCCTGAAACCATTTTAAAGTAACCATGAACATGTCAATGCTGACTAGCATAACTAGAAAATCGTGGAATGTAATTAAGATTTATTACTATATGACTAATTGAAATGGCCAAGATATTTCACATAAGTAGGAATTTCTATGAGGAAAGTTTACTCCAATCTCTTTTAAATAAGAAAACTATTTGGTCAAGAATCAACTAACTGGGCTTTCAGAAACTGAGATTACAGAATCCCACAAGGAACAGGCAAAAATTAGAATGCACTGGTGGGAAAAACCAATATTTTATATTCTAATATTTTATTGTTTTTTGTAAACCAAGGCACATTTTTCGAGAAGACTTAGAGGAGTGACAATAAAGTCCTTACAGAAACTAAAACACACAACATAACCCCAATCTTAAACGGATGGCCTGAGAAAAAGATTATATAAACACTGAAAAATAAGGAAGTCAGTGACATTACAACTAGTAGCCCTGCGCATGAATCTGTGGGCCATTAGGTTGCTGCTACCCTCCTGTAACTCTCTGCCCACTGTCCCACCCTCCTGTAGCTCCCCATCCCCACCTCCATTCTCTCCTCAGTTTGTTGCCTCTCCTGTAGCTCTCCAGCTCTTGCTTGCTTGCTGCCCTGCCCGATCCTGTAGCTCTCTGCTGCATGCTTGTAGCCAGTAGGTCTCTTCCAACCCCCTGTAGCTCTCTGCCCACTGTCCCATGCTCCTGTAGCTCCCCCAACACCCCCCATTGCTTGCTGCCCTACCCCATCCTACATCTCTCCACAGCCTGTTTATATCTGGCTGGCCCACCCTCCTCCTGATCCATGATCTGGTCATGATGCACTTGGTCATTACACCCCAGGGCGTAATGGCTAATTAGTATGTTCCTCTCTTATTATATAGGACTAGAAGCCCAGTGCATGAAATTCATGCACGAGGATGGGGGGATCCTTCAGCCCAGCCTGCCCCCTCTCACAGTCCGGGACCCCTCAGTGGATGTCCTACTGATGGCCCCAGTCTGGAAGGCACCGTGTGTGTCCACTGGGGGCCTGCTCCCAGCTGCACTGCGGAGGCTCAGAGCAGGCACCCTGTGTGTGTGTGTCCCCACTGGGGACCTGCCCCCAGCTGCATCTGAAGCTCAGAGCAGTCACCCTGTGTGTCTGTCTGCTGGGAGCCTGCCTCCAGGCACACCATGGAGGCTTGGAGCAGGCATCTCTCTGTATTGATCTCTCAGGCTCCAGGCCTCGCCTTCATGTTGTTCTCTCCCTTGAGCTGTGGCCAGGGCTGCGTGTTGCCTGCCACCCACGCTTGCCTGCTCCCCAATCTCACTCCAGCCTTTCCTTCTCCCTGATCGCCACAGTGACACGTGAGCAGGCCCTTCTGGGGGCTGCCTAATAGCAGTGCTTGCCTGCTCCAGGGCAGTGAGACCTGCTCACAAGTTGCCGAGGCAATGCCTCCTGGGCTCACATTGCCAGGGTGATGCCGCCAGCGTCCTGCCCCACTGCTATGGGCGCTTCCATCTTTGTCACAGAATGACAGTTAATTTGCGTATTACTCTTTTATTAGATAGGATTATTATATAGGATAGAGGCCTGGTACATGGGTGGGGGCCGACACTTTGCCCTGAAGGGTGTCCTGGATCAGGGTGAGGGTCTCACTGGGGTTCCTAGCCAGTCTTGGTAAGTGGCCGATGGCTGTTTGCAGGCTGGCCACAGTCCCTTCAGGTTGGGGGTCCCTGCTGAGGTGCCTGGCCAGCCTGGGTGAAGGGCTGAGAGCTGTTTTCAGACTGGCCACACCCGCTTAGGGGTAGAGTGTCTCTGCGGGGATGCCTGACCATCCTGGCTGAGGGGCTGAGAGCTGTTTTCAGGCTGGCCACATCCCCTTCAGGGAGAGAGGTCCTACTGGGATGTCTGGCCATCCTGGGTGAGTGGCTAATGGCTGTTTGCAGGCTGGCCACAGCCCCTTCAGGGTGGGGGTCCCTGGCAAGCCTGAGTGAAGGGCTGTTGGCTGTTAGCAGGCTGGCCAAACATCCCAGAAGGAACGCTTACCCCATGAGGATGTGGCCAGCCTGGGTGAGGAGGTGATGGTTGTTTGCAGGCTGTCCAAGCCCCCCAGCAAGGACGCTCACCCCATGAGGGTGGGGCCATCCTGAGTGAGGGGCTGATGGCTGTTTGCAGGCTGGCCACGGTCTCCAGCAACCCAAGCTCCCAGCGAGGCTGGCTGGAAACAGGTATCTGGAGTTTATCTTCTATAATTGAAACTTTGTGGCCTTGAGCAGAGGCCACAGCTGGCCTAGGCAGGCAGCTTCCTCCACCGTCAGGGCAACGAAGCCTCCTGTTTGCTCTAGCTCTGTGGCTGCCGGCCACCATCTTGATTGGGTTAATTTGCATATAGTCACTCTGGTTGGTTGGTGGGAAGGGCATGGGATGTATGACACAATTAGCATATTACTCTTTTATTAAATTAGACTAGAAGCCCGGTGTGCAAAAATTTGTGCACTGGGAGGTGGAGGGGTCCCTCAGCCCAGCCTGTGCCCTTTCACAGTCTGGGATCCCTCAGGGGATATCCACCTGCTGGTTTAGACCTGTTCCCCAGGAGATTGGGCCTAAGCTGGTAGACATCCCTCTGGAAGTCCGGGAACCCTTGGGGGATGTCCACTTGTCAGCTGGGAGCAGGACTAAGCTGTAGTCAGACATCCTTAGTGCTGCTGAGAAGGCGGGAAACGCTCCCACCACCACCGCTGTACTGGTAGCCATCAACCTGGCTTGTAGCTAAGCAGAGCTCCCTCTGTGGGAGCGCACTGACCACCAGGGGGAAGCTCCTGCATTAAGCATCTGCCCCCTGTTGGTCAGGGTGTGTCAGAGTGACCAGTCATTCCCAGTTGTTCTGCTGTTAGGGTCAATCTGAATATTACCCTTTCATTACATAGGATAGAGGCCTGGTGCATGGGTGGGGGCCGGCTGATTTGCCCTGAAGGGTGTCTTGGATCAGGGTGGGATTCTTGCTGGGGTGCCTGGCCATCCTGGGTGAGGGGCTGATGGCTGTTTGCAGGCTGGCCAAACACCCCATCAGGAACCCTTACCCTATGAGGGTATGGCCAGTCTGGGTAAGGGGCTGATGGCTATTTGCAGACTGGCCATGGCCCCCAGCAACCCAAGCTCCCAGAGAGTCTGACTGGAAGCAGGTATCTGGGATTTATTTATCTTCTATAATTGAAACTGTTGCCTTGAGCAGAGGCCACAGCCAGCCATGGTAGGCTAGAAGCTTGGCTTCCTCCATTGCTGGGGCAACCAAGCCTCCTGCTTTCTTCAGCTCTGTGGCTACCAGCGGCCATCTTGGTTGGACTGATTTGCATATAGCCGTTCTGACTGGCTGGAGGGCGTGGCTTGGGGTGTAGTGGAGTGACACCAATTTGCATGTTTCTAGTGTAGACTAGAGGTCCGGTGCACGAAATTCGTGCACAGGGGTGGGGATCACTTCAGCCCAGCCTGCACCCTCTCCAATCCAGGCCTGTACCCTCTCCAATCCAGGACCCCTTGGGGGATGTCCAACTGAAGATTTAGTCCCAATCAGGCCTAAAACAGCACTTGGACATCCCTCTCACAATCCTGGACCACTGGCTCCTAATTGCTCACCTGCCTGGTCACCCCTAACTGTCCCCCCTGCCAGTCTGATCACCCCTCACTGCCTCTGTGTTCTGGCCTGATCACCCCTAACCTCCTCCTCCCTGCCAGCTTGGTCGTCCCTAACTGCCCCCCACTACTGGCCAGGTTGCCCCAACTGCCCCTTCCCTGCTGGCCTAGTTGCTCCTAACTGCTCCCACTCCGCCAGCCTGCTCACCCTTTACTGCCCCCCCTACTGGCCTGTTCGCTCCCAACTGCTCCTCCCACCAGCCTGGTTGTCCCTCACTAACCCCATTGCCGGCCTGATCACCCCATGCAGCCTGCTGTTCAGTCACTTGGTCATCCCTCACTAACACCCCTGCCGCCCTGCCCTGGTTGCCCCATGCAGCCTTGCTTGTTCAGTTGTTTGGTCTTCTCTCACTAACTCCTCTGCTGGCCTGGTCATAGGCAGCCATCTTGTGAGGGTGTGAGGGTTAATTTGCATATTACCTTTTTATTATATAGGATTAGTACAAGAGGAATTTCAACTGAAAGGGAACTTTTATGGAATGTCATATTTTTGCTTTCACATGTTCAAAACCCTATGCTATTTCAAGTGAAGGAAGTGGTCAAGTAGAACCTTTTCCTCTTGACAATGAAGTATGCTTCCAAAGAAAAAGAAGATGGGTTACAGAAAAACCCTATATCCTCATTTTTAAAGATATACCAGATGCTTGAGCATGTGTTCTTCTCCATAAGTAGAAAAATCAGCTTTTAAAACAGTATTTTTAAGCTTAGTTCTCCAGTTTTAAAATAAAAATAGCAAAGTTGGCTAATATTTTTCTCAATTTTAATAGTGATTGATCCACTCCTCATCACAGTTATTGCATGGTCCTAGCAGTTTATGCTCTGCCACTCTGCCTTACTACACAACCCAGAATGCATATTCTATAGTTGTTCCAAACAGATAGCCCCTCTCTGCATCCCACAGGACTTTCACTTTTCAATGGTCAAGAATAGTATTACACTACCACATACTTATTGAGCACTCATTTCTTAAACTCTCTCTTATTCTGATAATAAGACTGCTGTTAACAGTGATTCTGATAGGCCAAAGCTATTCTAGTACCTAAAAGGGTTAAAGAAAATGGAGAGGCAATAAAAAATATTGGTGTAAGAATATATCAAGTTGCCCTGGCTTGTTTGGCTCAGTGGATAGAGCCTTGGCCTGTGGACTGAAGGGTCCCAAGTTCAATTCCGATCAAGGGCACATGCCTCGGTTGTGGGCTCGATCTTCAGTAGGGAGCATGCAGGAGGCAGCCAATCAATGATTCTCTTATCATTGATGTTTCTATCTCTCTCCCCTCTCCCTTACTCACTGAAATCAATAAAAATATATTTTAAAAAAGAATATATCAAGTATAATTAAAGAACTGGACACAGAATAGAACACATAAAAAAAAAGTATCCATTTACCTATATTGTATGTATAAGAGAGCCTGTTTTCTTTCATTTTCAGTAGGTGTAAGGTTTGCCCCTAAAGCTCATCTAGTTTAACCACCACAGTTTAATAAATCCTTTATTAAATAAAAAATTGGAATTGGTCAAATACAGTTCATTTTTTTGTGTGTGTGTAAGATGAAGAAAGACTCTAAAGAATATATTTTTCTGAACGAGATGCCCACATTATCATTATAAGCTAAATTTTAAAGATTGGTGAAAAATACCTTCAATTACTCAAGGTGGTTCATCTGTCATGGACGCAGAACTTCCGTAAGAATAAAAATCTACAGTTGAATATATTGATAACCACTCAGCTAGAGGACAGGGCAACACACATCTCATAGGCTTCATGGGCTGTATTACAGTTTTAAAGGCCTGATGTTGTTTTGTTTACAGAGAACTAATGGGTCATATAAAAACTTGTAATAACCTCAGCTACTAGTATATTTACTCTTTGATTTAAAATATTCAAGTGTTAATGAATATATTGCAACCTTAATATCTAAAGGAAATTCAAATTCATACAACTTAACAAAAGAAAGACAAACAACCCAATCACAAAATGAGCAATGGACTTAAAAAGATACTAAACGAAAAAGGACATAAAGAAGGCCAAGAGTTATATGAAAACATGCTCAAAGTCACTAATCATCTGAGAGGTGCAAATCAAAATGACAATGTGGTACTATCTCACACCTGTCAGAATGGCTATCATCAACAAATCAACAAATGACAAGTGCTAGCAAGGATTTGGAGAAAAAGGAACCCTTGTGTACTGCTGGTGGGAATGCAGACTGATATAGCCACTGTGGAGAATAGTATGGAGCTTCCTCAAAAAGTTCAAAATGGAACTCCCATTTGACCGAGTGATCCCACTTCTAGGAATATATCCCAAGAAACTAGAAACACTATTCAGAAAGGATATGTGCAGCCCTATGTTCACAGCAGCACCATTTACCATAGCTAAGTTTTTGAAACAGCCTAAGTGCCTATCAGCAGATGAGTAGATTAGAAAACTGTGGTACATCTACACAATGGAATACTGCGCTGCAGTAAAAAAGAAGGAATTCTTACCATTTGCAATAGCATGGGTTAAACTGGAGAACATTATGCTAAGTGAAATAAGCCAGTCAGAGAAAGGTAAGTATCACATGATCTCACTCATTTGTGGAATATAATGAACAACATCTACTCTAATAAAAGAGTAATATGCAAATTAATCATTGCTCCATTACACCCACAAGCCATGCCCACCTACCAATCAGAAGCAGGTATGCAAATTAATTAAGATGGTGGCAGCCATGGAGCTGAAGTTGCCCCGGGCAATGGAGGAAGCCAGGGCCCTGTGGGCCCTGAGCTCAACTCAAGGCTACAAAGTTTTAATTATAGAAGATAAACCCCAGATACCAGCCCGGCCGGGCCCTTGGGTTGCCAGGGGCAACCCAAGCTTCGAGCAGGGGACCAAGGCAACAAAGTTTCAATTATAGAAGTTAAATAAATCCCAGATACCTGCTTCCAGCCAGGCACCCCAGTAGGGACCCGAACCCTGAAGGGGCTGTGGGCAGCCTGAAAACAGCCATCAGCCCCTCACCCAGGCTGGCCACACCCCCATGGTAAGGGTCCTCACTGGGGGGTCTTGGCAAGCCTGCAAACAGCCATCAGCCTCTTACTCAGGCTGGCCAGGCACGCCAGCAGCTGGACATCCCCCGAGGGGTTCCAGACTGCGAGAGGGCACAGGCCAGGCTAAGGGACCCCCCGAACCCCCCCGCTGAGTGCACAAATTTTTGTGCACCAGGCCTCTAGTAAACTGGTAAACAAAAACAGATCCAGAGACAGAGAAGCATCGATCAGACGGTCAAACCTCAGAGGGAAGGTAGAGGAGGGTGGGGTTAAGGGGTAGAGATCAACCAAAGGACTTGTATGCATGAATATAAGTCTAACCAATGGACACAGACACCAGGGGGGTGAGGCCATGAGTGGAGAGGGGGTGGTGAGGGAGTAATGGGGGGATAAGGATACATATGTAATTCCTTAATCAATAAAGAAAAAAATAAAGAAAAATCAATATTAAGGTAATTTAGAATTTACACTTTTGAATATGATTTCTTGCAAAGGTATCTGGGTAACAGAGTTTTAAAGAAAAATATCTTAGCCTTAACATTTTAATATAAATATATAATATTCATTTTAAAGTCAGAAATATGCAGAACAATGTATATTTATTTGTTTTTTATAAGTTTTTAATTTGAACCTTTTCCATAAAAATTGATTATTTAAAATAAGGTCATACCAACCAGAAAAATTTTACATACATCTGAAATAAAATCAACCTACAAAACTATTTTTTTCCTATTTACTGAATTGAATTATAGGTAAGGTCTGAAGTATCCAGGTATAAGAATTAAGACTTCAATTCTAGAACTTAATGTTTTTTAGGCCTAATCAATTAGATACTACAGGAAATGAAAACTTAAATGTTTTAAAATAATGTATTTTTAACTACAATTTTAGTATTAAAATGTTGTAGATGATGCAAAAAGATTAGAGATGAAAATAATCTCTCCAGATATTTAAGTGCTTAAGTATTTTCTATAATTTTACCTTCGCTGAATAGTGAGGAAGTACCCCACAGTTTAAGATTCCAATTGTAGTTTGTAGCTGCTGCTATATTTTTAAGAATCTCAGCTTCAGATACCTCAACCTTTTATGGTAGAAACACAGAATACTAAAGGTGACAACAACGTTGAAAAGTCATACACTACACTGCTATGGCTTGGGAATGGACAGCAGGGTCCAGGGAGGAGGAGGAAAAGAAATGGCCAAGACAGACCAGAAGAAGTGTAAGAACTAAAAAGGTCTTATGTGACCTACTTCTAGGTCCTCTCATAATAATGACCCACATAGATGAAGGCCCATAAGCTGCCATACAATGTCATAAAGATGGTGAAAGGCAGGGGAAGGTGACTCAGGTGTCAAACCTTCTAGTTTAGGTCATTTTTCACTAACCCTTTGTTTTCATCGCTGTTTCAACTTATAACATCCCACTTCTTGGTCAAGAGTCCGCAGGGAATGCCAATATCTCAGCAATTTACAACCACAAAAAACCTTTAATTACCAAAATGAACTTACCTAAAACCCTAGATTATAAAACAGGTAAGAGCAGAGTGGCTTGGACTGTGGTCTACCTGGGAGGGTTAGAGGCTCTTGCCCTGGGGCAGCCCCAGGGCACCTCTGCAGAGTCCAATTTGCCAACTTGCCTTTCCCTATTGCCTCTGCTCTCTAGTGTTCCAACAACTGACACCATCTCAATAACCTATTTTCTCAACATATGGTCCCCCCTTCAACCCACAGACCCTTTATATAGCAGCTAATTTGTCTTCCTTCTCTGGACACAGATCCCTCTCTTATGTGTATCCTATTATCTTGGAATATTTTTTATCTGTTCTGCACTACAAATGTGTCTCTTGCCACCTTCAAAATAATGACATTATTTTCCTCTTCTAACACATCATTCATTTCCTGGGCATTTATATATTCAATACAAATGACATAAAAATGCTATCATAAAAATGACACTGATATGGCCTAAAGGAACGAAGGCAAAAAGGAGAGTAGAAATAGATGGATAGCTAACTTACATTAACAAGACAATAAGTTACATATTACAGGAGACAGCTACTTATTTCTAAGTGAAGATCCTACTCTGTTAAATAGGTAGGACTTATCTAAAACAAGTGCTAATGCTTGATTATTAAAGTTACTGCTAACCCTCCATGTTAGAATGCTAGTTACAAGCATCTTATTAATCTGTTTACACAGTCCTTACTTATAAAATAATTCCATGTTGATAAATTAACTAAGGAAGAGCCTTAGCTAAGGATAATAGCTCCATAATGTGAACTCTGCTCAAACTTGGGTTCTGAAGAAAAGAACCCTCATACATAGGACTGAGTTTTCTATGTATCCTGTAATAATTCTCATCACCTAGTGCCCAGTATGCATTCAAATTTAGTCTGCAGGAAGAGAGATAACCTTTTGCATAGGGCTTGATGATAGTAATTTGATTAAGACTGCCTCCCAGTTTTCTGGCTCACGGTTTTTCCTAGAGTAACTAATTATTTGGAAGATGATAATATGTAAGAGCAATAACAAAATTTAGAAAAAAATATCTTATCAAAGTTTTTTAACAAGTTGAAAAAGCTAAACTAAGATAGGGCTTTTTAAGAAAGTTTATCAAGACCAATGTAGCAGGGTTTAGGAAAATGTTACTGAAAATTATGTAAAACACTGATGAAATTGTAAAGTTGGAGACTGAGTAAAAACAAGATTTTGTATCTAATTGCAAATAATTCTGAAAGGAGATAAAATATCTGTTCCATTTGACTGATGTTTAAAGCCAGGTGCTCTTGGGTATATAATTCCTTTTCTCAAAAGTAATTTATTATGTTTGGAAATATAAAATGATTATGAATTACATTTAAATATAAAAATGAAGCATTTTATATTAAATAGTTTAAGTCAAGTGACCATTTAAAAATAAATTGCTTTAAGGCTCTCTGACATATGCTTAAACAGATACTGAAAGTAAGTAATAAATTCTCCTTGTAATATAAATACTACTAAACTCCTAGCCAAAGTCCTGAAAAATACACACTGTGCAGCCTACCTGGTCTATTCTGGATGTTCCGGCTGCAGTGCACCAACTATCTTGGAGTGAATCTGAGCCCCAAGCTGGCAACTGCAAACTAGATCTCACCTTCAACAGCATAGAAGTTTTCATCAGAAATAAGCAGTTCTCTTTCCCATACCCACCCACACCAAGAAAAAGGAAGAAAATAAAACAAAAACCGAAATTCTATCTTTATACCTTTTTCTAAAGGTTTCAGGAAAACAAAACAAAACAAAAAACCAACCTCATTAAAAAAAAAAAAAAAAAACACACACCTCATTTTAAATAGCCATAAGAGCATTTCATTAACCTGCAAAATCAGCAAAATACTGAAAGGCCTGAAAAAATTGTCAATCATCATAACTATTAGGCCACATTTAGAAAAAATAGTCATTGAACAAGTGAAGACAAAATTTAATTCTATGTAAAAAGCCTATTATTTTGCCACAATCATAGTTGTACTAAGTATATTCTAATACACTACAGCTGATCATAGCCAAATCTATGCATGGTTACGAACATTTTAGTTCAGCTGTATTGTAGGAAAAACTCATTTTGGTGGCCCATTGAAGATTAATAAATTGAGGCATTCTTAAAAAGTTGCCAATTAAAAGCTTCAGTATGTATTTAACAAGTGCAGCAGGTTTTTTCTACATTTTTGAAGCTTATTTACTATTGTGTGCTTACAGATTTTTTTATAGTGTCAATTTTCTTCATATAGATATTTTATCCTTTGATAATGAAATTATATATGCTTAAAAATGAGAACTTTCTCTTTTTTAATCCATTAATTTTACCATACTATTGCTACCACCACTCAGTTTCCAATCCTGAAAGATTAACATTAGAAATAAGCCATTTACATACCATTCTTACCTGTAAGGGTAAGAGTGTATTACTATTGTTGTCTGTTCTGAACACATTATCTTCAATCCAAGATTTTGGCGTCAGTGATGGAGTAGAACGAGTAAATTTCGGTGGTGCTATGACATTACCAGAGAAGGGTTTTTTCAGTGGAGATATCTGGTTCATAGTTCCTGGAATCCCCATGTTTCCAGTTCTACGATGATCTCTGCCATGCATGGCTCCCCAGGACATACTTCCGGTGCCCCAGCCACTGCTCTGATGGTTGCTCCAAGGAGACTGTTTCAGAAGAGGCTGAGAAAAACATATCTTTTTAAATCACAGGCATTTAAAGAGCTCATCATCGAAACTCAAATTGTAGACCTGAGCTAAGATTTTTAAAAAATAAAATACAAAATACACAGAATATATCATTAGCTAGTTAAAAAAAAGTAATAGGCTTGAGATCTTGCTATGATATAATATTAGCTTAATGTGAGGCAGTTTTCATCCTCTTGCCCCCTATAAATCATACTGAACAAGCAGATATTTAATGACAATTACTAAAATGGAAGCATGTGGTTACTTTTTTTCCCTTCAGAGAGAACCATACATTTAAATTGAAATTAACTCTGAAGATCCTTAAAAATATATCCTATATTAGATCTTAAAGCAACCACATTCCACCAGGCACACAACTAAAAGCATGATCTTTATTAATCAAAATATATCAACCATATGGGTGAAATATTTAGACTCTGGTTCTCCAGAACAAGTTGCATAGCTGCTAAAGTAATAAGGTTTGGTATTATTCTATTGTACAAATTAATAAAGGCCATTTGGGATAGGGATAAAGTTGGAAAAATGTCCTTTTCTGCACTTTACTGTGCTTTGAAGATCTTTTATTCCAGATTGAGTGTAGCTTCTTTTAGAAATGTTTTTGTTTCTTTTCACTTAATTATCCACGAACCGTTAAGCAATTATCTGATGTTGCCCATAGGTGGATCCCCTGAGACATACAAAAATAAACAACTATTTCACTATTCTGGTAAAAATCCTAATAACACAAGTCTCCATTAACTTCATTCATTTAAAAAAGTCAACTGTATTCCAAACTAGAATGTTATGTCATCAATGAATGGAAAACCCACCAAAAGCCTATTAACTGTAGGTTTTTAAAATGTTTTTATTGCTAGCTATTATATGGCCAATAAACGTATCCTCTTAACAATTTTGTGCTAACTTGTAGCCAAAACAAGTATGAACCATGGCACTACTGTAAGTCAATAAATACAGCACCCTTAAAATAAACCTGTTTTTTTTACAAGACAAAGAAACCAAACCTGATACATAGTACCTATTTTAAAAATTAATTTGAATGGGAATATAATGACAAATACATACTACAACAGCTTCACCCTCCACACAGTTCAAAAACACAGCCATGGAGAAACCGCTTGTCACGGATACATGCTCCAAGTTCCCTTCGAGTGACCTAAATTCCATGTGACAGCAGTGCCACCTCTCACACCCCACTGCCAGACCCACCTTTTGACAAAACACACACACATACACACACACACACACCAAACAAAACCAAACCAAAAAAACACACACGAAACAGCTTAGAGCTGATATGGATCATGGCATATGGTCTTCACAATGTTCTACAATCTAAATCATATCTTCAGGAAATTAAAAAAAAACAAAAAAACCCTACAATTTTCCGTGGCAAGTTTCCAGTTAAAAATTATGCAAATCAAGAAAAAAGTGGAGTATTATTCCAAAATCCCCCACTGTCAACCTTCACAGACCACATTCTCCTTTCTCAGGGAGAAACCTGTGAGTCAACAAAAAGCTGTTAACTGTTACTCGGGTGAATTTAAATAGACTGTTAACTGTCACTTGTGTTGAATTTAGGCAGGTTTTCACCCTTCACACTGGCTCCCGGCTGGGCACTGTGGTCAGAGGAAGAAGTTGGAGGAGTCAGAAAGCCCTGGCTACGTCCGGCTCTGCTCCTCGCCCAGCCGTCGGTCGGGCGCGGCCTCAGATGCGGACCATGTCCCAGATGCACGGAACACCGAGGCTCCGCTCGCCGGCCCGTGGGCGCTCGGACGCTCGCGCACTGCCCCGGGGACCAACACCGACTCCGTCGGGAAGGCCCCGGATGAACGACCAGCCCGCGGGTTAGCTCATAATTACAGGACCCACTCGAGAGAGAGACGCCGGGCGCCAGGGCAGGCAGCCGGGTCCGCGGACCGTCCCGGCTCTCGGATTCCGTTGGGGGGAAAGTCCGCACCCTGTCCCCACGCGGGACCACGTCCGGCGCGCAGGCCGCCGCGGCGCAGCGGGGCACCCGGCCGGTGGCCGGTAAGGGAATCGCCCGACGGCGCGGAGGCTGCGGGAGCAGCGGCCCCGCCGCCCGGCTCCCGGCCCCGGTCGCCCCCGCCTCCTCGGCGAAGCCCCACGCCGGCCGATTCCGAAAGAAACGAACCCCACACGCACCGTCCCCAGGAGCCGCGTCCTCCCTCCCCACGTTCGCTCCCGCCGCCCGCGTCCCCGGCCGGTCCCCGCCGCCACTCTGCGCCCCCCTCCCCCGGGAACCCGGCAGCGCCCTCCCGGCCCCGGGCGTCCTCCGCGGGTCGGGGTCGCCGGCGGGCGGCAGCGAGGGGGCGCGAGAGCCGCCGGCCCCACCGGGCTCCGGGCGCTGGAGGGGCACCCGCCGGCTCCCAGCGCGATCCGCCGTCGGCGCCGTCCCGCGTCCCGCACCCCGCCCGCCCCGTCCCCGGAGTCCCCGTACCTGGTGGTGGTTGTAGGAGTTCCGCTGCTGCAGGAAGGCGGCCGCCGGGTGCTGCTGCTGCTGCTGCAGCTGCGGGCTGACGGGCGAGCGGCGGCTGGGCTGCGGCGCGGCGGGCGGGGGCGGCTGCTGGGGGACGTTCAGGGCGGGCGGCGGGGGCACCGTGGCCGCTGAGAAGGGGCCGCCGAAGCCGCCGCCCCCGCCGCCGGCCGGCACGCTGAGCCCCGCGCAGCCGTGCGGGGACACCGGCGAGAAGCTGGGGAAGAAGGGCGGGTTCATGGACGACGGCAGCCCGGGGTAGAAGCCGTTCTCCGCATCGGGGCTGGGCGGCGGCATGGCGCTGAGCGAGCCGCCGCCGCCGCCGCCGCCGCCGCCGCCGCCGCCCCCCGGGGTGGCAGTGGACGAGCCGGGCTGCGGGGGCTGCTGCTGCGGCGGCGGCGGCTGCTGGGGCGGCGGCGGCTGCGGCTGGGGCGGCGGCGGCTGCGGCTGGGGCTGGGGCGGCGGCGGCGGGGACGCGGTTTGCACGGACCAGGGGGTGCCGAAGCCGGGCAGCGGCGGCGGCGACGCGGAGCCGCCTCCCCCTCCGCCTCCGGGGGGCCCCCCGCCCCCGCCGCCGCCCGGGTGCGGAAGGTCCGGACTCTGCAGGCTGCTGAAGGCGCCCGCGCCCAGCGCCCCGCCGGGCAGGAGGCTGCCGGGGCTGTTGAGCAGCGGGTGGTTGGGCGACTCCATGGAGCCCGGCGCGGGGTTCACCGGCGGCGTCGAGGGGGCCAAGCCCGCATTGGAGGGCTCGGCAGCGCTGCCCTCGCCCGCGGCCGGGGTCCTGCGAGGGCTGCCCGCGCCTCCGTGGCGGCGCCGCGGGGCTGCGGGCGGCGAAGGCTGGAGCTGCGGGAGCGAGGGCAGGTCGGCCGGGCGCTGCTGCCGCGGGGCGAAGTCCTGCGGCGGGAAGTGCGGCGGGTGCGGGAGGCTGAACGGCTGCGGGCGCTGGGCGAGCGGCGCCGGCTGGAGGGGCGGGCCGGGCGGCGGCGGCGGCGGGCTGAACCGGCCGGGGCAGGGGAGCGGCGGCGGCTGCGAGTCCGGAGGGTGGGGAAGGCGGGGAGGGCTGAACTCTTTCCTCTTCTGGCCGCTCAGCTGCTGCTGCTGCCGCTTAGTGAAGTCCTGCGGGGAGGAGGCGCGGCAGCCGCGGCAGGAGGAGGCGGAGGAGGAGGCGGGGAGGTGCAGACTCGGTTTGAAGTCCTGGGAGGGGAGGAGGTGGGTCACACCCGCGTTCGTGCCGCCGCCGCCGGGGTGGTGGCTGGGGAGCTGCTCCGCGGCCGCCGCCCCCGAGAGCGGCCGCGCCGGCGGCGGTGTCAGCCCCAGCAGCAGCTCATCCTGCATGGTCTGCGGGGGCGCCGGGAGCCGCGGGCAAGAGGAAGCCGCGGCCCAGCTGCCCGCGCGGCCGCCGCCGAGGGGCACGGGGAAGGGGGAGGCGGCCTCCGCGAACCCGGTGACAGGCAACGGCGGCGGCGGCGGCGAGAGCGGGCGGAAGGGCGGAGCGGAGGGCGGCGGGGCGGCGGCCGCGGGAGGCCCCGCGGCGTAAGGACTGTACGTCCGGCCGCCGAAGAGGGACGCGGGGCTGCTGCTTCGGAGCGGGGCGATCTGCAGCACCCCGAACCCCAAGTCCCTCATTTATCAGGCCGGCGGCCACGGGAGGAGACGCGCCCCGTCCGCTGCCCGCCTAAGGAGCCGCCGGGTGTGGGGCGGCGCGGCCGTGGTGGAAGGAAGGGGAGTCGGGGAGGGAGGGAGGGAGGGAGGGACACCGTGACTGAGGCTGGGGCACCCACTGCGGCCCCGCCACCCCTCTCGGCGGCCACCGCCACCTCCCGAGACCGGCTCGGGCGCCGCCGCCTCCGCCGCCCCGGCCGCTTAAGAACCCCGGAACGTGCGTCAGCGCCACCTCACAATCGCCCCGCCCCCCGCGGTGCGTCCCAGCACGCGCTGGCGCGAGGCCGCCGCGCCCCGTGGCCCCGCCCCCGCCAGAGGCCCCGCCCCTCATTAATATGCGCGCTCGGCTGGCGGCGCGCGCGGTGGGCGGGGAGCGCGAGGGCGAGCAGCGGCGCGTCCCCTGCACCCCCCCCACCTCCTCCCCAGCCCTGGGCGAAGGAAGGGCCGGTTGGGGTGGCGGGCGGCCCGCTGGGTTCCGAGCCGGGCGCGCGCGGAGGAGGAGGAGGAGGAGGAGCACGCGCGGGCTGCGTACCCCAGTGCGAGGCAACGGCCCCTCCAGCTCGGGGTCGAACGCGCACCCTGCCGCTCCCGTCCACTCGCGCTCCCGGCCCAGCCTCCTTCGGTCTCCCTCCTCCCCACTCTCGGTCACGGCCTCGGGTGCGGGGCAGGGGGGGCGGGGGGACCAGGGCTTCCCTGGTACCTGTACCGGGCCTTCCCTGGGTGGGGCTGGCTGGCAGGGGAAACTGAGGCCGGGGAGTCCGGCTGGGTGGGGTCCCCAGACCCGGAGGAGCTGGGACCCCGATCCCTCCCGTCCTCCTGACTCAGTACCGGGGTCCTTGGCCAGCTCAATGGTGCGGGCTCTGCCTGCCTTGGAGATGGCCAGCTGGTCAGCCTACACCTATGGCCCCGACCTGACCTGGAGCCCTCCTCCTGGTTGTCCTAGAAAGTGCCTTCTCAGGCTGGGTTCCGTGCTGTCACCGACCTTCCTGCTGCCACGTGGAGGTGTTTTCTGTAAGGGCAAACCTGAGGCTCCCGCGGGATGCGGAGCGTGTTCACTCCGGTAATGAGGAACAAAGTCCTGGTACCTAGCACGGCTCCCTGCGGGGTTTTGCACACACATATGCATATAATGGGTTCCTAGGCCAGCTCCATGGTAACCCTGGGCCAGCTCCAAGTCCTCCTTTCATAAAAGCGCTTAATGTGCCATCCTGGGGACTGCTGTGTGGGGGACTCCTCCCCACCACATGCAGTCTGCCATCCCCACCTCTTCCCTCTAGGGAAGCTCTAAACATTTCCGAAGCTTCATGAATTCCAGGGAGAAAGATTTCTCACATCGGGGAAAAGGAGGCTCTGACTCAGCAACAGACTTGTTGAGGCTTGCAAAATGGAAGGGGCAGAGCTTTCCACGGTACGGGGAGGGCTCTGGTTGGAAGTAATGGAAGAGGAACTAATCTTGGATATTTCCTGTCACAAAGAAAAACTTCACATATAGAAAAAAAGTCATATGAGTGCCTACGTAAAGAATAGCAAAGTGATCCCTACTTCATAAAAGATTTTGTGTGTGTGTGTGTGTGTGTGTGTGTTCCTGTTTGGCAATTTTAACATTTTCTGAGCACTTAGAATAGTGAAACTGCTGAATGACTCCTAGAATAGAGTACTCCCAGAGACAGAAAATGGATTCGCAGTACTTGATTTACAACTGAGCTAAGATTAAATAGTGTCATACATCAGCATACACTTAGTGATGTAGGAAGAGTGTACATTTTTGAGCCCTCATTCTTTTAGTGAAATTTCATTTCCACTTTTGTTACTCCAGTGCTTCAAATTTAAATAAATCAGAATAAATACCGTAGAAAGAGAACAACATTGCAAGGAGAAAATACATTTCATGTAAAATGTGCATGCATGTCTGATATCTGGTCTAATGAACTAAATTTCCTTATTGCCTTTACAATAAGGAAAAAGTACTTAAGAACTCATAAATGATTCAAAAATTGGTCAGGTGCATAGAAAATTAGTTTCAGTGAATAATTTCAAAACCATTTTCAACAATCAGGCAAAATATTGAACTGGAGAAGTACTTTTATTATTCTAAATTACATTGTCTAGAAAATAAACTAAGCTCATTAGAATTAAAACTATAATTCTATTTAGGCCATTTTCACAGCACCTATTGATACATTCTTAACTATTATTCATTCATGTATTTTACAGGAAAAAACTTGCAACAATCCAAGGCATGTAAAGTCTTTAGGATGAATACATTTTTTTTTTTTCTCAGTAAAGTTGTATTTGATTGGAATCAACAATAAATCTTGAAAGAGGACAGATACATAGGCACAAACTATAGCCCAAGCACCCATTAAAATGGCAGAGAGCATACATTTAAACAATTGGTGCCATTCTGGGCTAAAGTTTGAAGAAAAACAGATTTCTTGGTTTTCTGATACTGGTTTTGTTTTAGAGAATGTAGAGCTCTTTGAAATGGGAGGAAGCCATCAAGGTTGGTATTACATAATAAGGTCAAACTTCATATGAAGTACACCAAATTCCAAACTCCCACTGCCAGATCCTCCACATCCGAGAGTGTTCATGAAGGCCCCACTTTTTAATAAGAGGACAGTGATATTCTGAAATCTAAAACTTTTAATCCGGTGAAGCATCCTGTCATTGAAGATATTCACACAAAAAGGTTTCCTGCAGGGTCAGGGGAGGTAGGAAGGGGTTGGGCTCCCCTAAGAGGTCCAATGTCTATGTTATGAGTCTGTTGTATAATCTTTCTCACATGAAAATGTTAGCTCTACAACCATTACCTTGGTCCCTGACTTTATTTGACAGCCCCTCGTTCATTTCTTTCCACTGTCCTGGGCCAGTGTTTAAAAAAAAAGCTTTTAGCAAATCTTACTCTTAATACAATAAACTCTAAAATTATGTTTACTGTTCCTTTTTTAATTTAAATTCTTTATTGTTGAAACTGTTTGCTTTTTAAAATCACTAAGTTAATATTGAGACCCACAATTAGGTCATGAGCTGACTTTTAAGCACAGGGTCCTAGGAGAGCAGTTCACACTTTTGTCTTAAAGCCTTGTCTTCCTTTTCTCAGCTGCTGACCTGACTTCCTGTGAAACTGAGAGAAAGCAGCAGTTACAGGAGAGCTTCCACAGGTTCTCACTGCCTGCTTTTCCAGTCCCTTGGCCGCTATACACCTCATCTTCCTTCCTGCTGCATGAAGGGCTTGTCCATGCCCCATGCTCCCATCTGAGGTCTAAGGCCTAGCCCTCTGATGGTGCACCAGTTTTTCGCCACCTGCTAATGACATGGCCTCAAAGACATCTGTGTCTCATGACATCTCAAATTTCACATATCCAAAATTGAACACCGCCTTCTCCCCCCCACTCCGCCCCCATCTCAATCCCCATCTCAGGGAATGGTACCCATCATGCCGGCTGCTCAGACCAAACACCTTGGGATCATTCTTCTATTTTTCTTACAGCATATCAAAACCATCATTACAGGCTGCTTGGCCATCTTTTATATTTTATCCAGAATCCAACCACTTCTCACCACGCTCACCACAAGCTGACTGGCCCAGGCCATCCGGAAGGACTGACTCACTGATGAAGGCAAAGATTTAGATCTTGCCCTGATGAAAAAGGATAGCCCTCAAACATGATGAAATAGCTTCCAGGCAGCGTCACTCTTTGAAGTGCTTGGAGATTTGGCATACCATTTCAGTAAGCTCACCTAAGAGAGAATCCTTCCACCTCTCCAGGTGATTCTTTTCATCATGCTCATTGGCCACTTGTGTAGATTGACTCAACTGTTCCATTGCTTCTTGCCTTTTGTCTTTAATCCAAACCAACTTGACTAGATTATAATAAGTCTTTGAAGGGAGTGGCTATGTGTTCCATAGTCCTTTAACTTCCTAGTTCTTCTTGATGCACTTTTGTATCTAGAAACTATGTGTTGAGTACCTACCACATGCCAGACACTGTGCCTGGAGACCTGGGATATTACCATGAACAAAACAGGAGACACACACATTATTCTCTGCATAATCAGAGAGGCTGTAAATAAGTGTTTGCTGTTGATTCTAGTTATGATAATCCCCAGCCTAGACAGAGTCATGAATAGTGAGATTGCAGGCTGATACTGACCTACTAAATTGGAGTCCTTGGTGCTACAACATAGCAGCACCAACATGCTGGGCTGGTCCTGGGTGGAGCCCTGAGGTGACTAGGGAATGTTGAGGTAAGGCAAATTCAGCAGGAAGGCAGAAGAAATTACACACTGACTGACACACATGGTAATTGTAGCTTAAAATGAGATTTCCATTTATTATCTCCCTGTTACAATATGCTTCATGAGTAGAGAAAGAAAACAATATTCCCATTTTATAGTTGGAAAACCAAAGCAGAGAAACAAAAGTAATGTACTTAGTGTGTACAGCCTGGGCTTGCCATTCCTGTCTTCTCATTTCTCCCTGAGTTGTCCCTCAAGCGGTCACCAGAGATGTGCAGCATATCTGAGCCAAACAAAGCCACAGTGACAGGCCCTGAAAACAATACTTGCTACTTCTATCGAAAGGAGGGACAGAAAGGACAACCCTTAAAGGCTTCTAACTAAATCAGTAACAATTGGCAGCAGTGGTCTTAGAGGGGAAGCGTCTTCTTTTCAAATACACACGCCACAAAAAGTTCGCAGTGCTCCTCAAATGTGCTCACTCATTTTTCTCCGATTAGAAGAATGAGGCCTGGAGGTATAGACCGTATATACTGCATTATATTCTTTTATTTTTACATTCTAGAAAGCGAACTCCTTCAATTGATAAGTCGGTCTATGCAGAGAGAAGTGAAGATGCATTTTGATTAAATATTAAATATTCAGGGTTTGTGATGATGAAGAGTATTGCATCTATCAAGTTTGTCCTAATGTTTTTAGAATCTTAGAAGATTAAAAGCTTGAAATGCTTATTTTGTAGAATGTGAATGTTCAGTAAAAAGGAAAACCCAGGAAGTCTATTTGGTAGCAGGCATTATCACCAGCCTTTGTATAAGGATTCACTAATTGGAAAGACAATGAATGAAAAGCATTCTGAGGAAAGAGGAATATTTGATTTCAGTTAAGGTTAGTACCTCATCCTCACTGCTCTCAATTCACTTTTACTAACTCTCTACTTTGGGCCTGGTGCTTTACACAGTACTATGGGATTTTATCCAAAATTCATATCAGTGCATGTCATTGCATTAGGTTTGTAGGACACAGTCAATAACCATAAGAAGAAAAACAGAGCTCAATTGTCCATGAAAAAAATTATAAACATTTTATAGTAAAAAGAAACTTCAGAAAATTATCACAAGGGCATGAGTCATGTGAAAATACTAATGTTTTTAGGCCCCCAGTTGATCCCTACTCCACTGGAGGAATGGTGTGATGAGCTTGAAGAGGCTGTGGAATCAGGGACTTGGTTTTTAGTCCCAGCTCTCCCTGTTACTGAGTAACTTCAGCAGTTGAACTTTGAGAACCTCCATTTTCTCATCTTTGAAGTGAAAAGAGCAACAACCATCATCTATGAGGTAGGGGTTGCTGGGAATAAAATTAGCAATCTTTTAAGTGGAGAGTCTTCTATCATGTTTGACTCAGAATAGATGCTTAAACAAATACACAAATCTGTGCTGTCAACTGCCAGGCAGCTTAAAGTAAAACGTCAGCTAGAAAGCCATGTGGAACAGAGTAGTCCTCCTGGAGCCTGGATAGCAAAAGCAAGACCAAACCAAAACAAAAATTACCAAAAGCATGCAAGGGGATGATGGTAATGGTAGTAAAAACTCCATGGACAGAAATAGAAAGACAAATCCAAGTGAAAAATGGAAAATGAGAAGCTGCAAAACAAGAAAGTAATTCTAAAAGTTAAACATTAAGCATATTCAATGACTACTCAATCCCCAAGGAAGACCAGGAATGTAAATAGGCCAAACTCTGGCTTTCAGAACTGAGCTAAATTCCAATACCTGTTCTGACACGGAAGTGTGCTAACCTGGCTGTGTTAACCTTTCTTAGTCTCAGTTCAACCTCTGATAAGTAAACTAGGGAACTCTGCATGAGAGACACCTGCTGCTGTTAAAGCATTTACCTTCAAACTAAAATACATGGAGACCATCCCAGTCCAGTAAAAGGATAATGTGAGCCACCAATGTAAGATAAATATAGAATGTGAAGTTTTCTAGCAGCCACAGTATTTTAACACAACATATACAAAATGTTATCATGTAATCAATAAAGTTATTACTGCTTTTTCTGCATGTATTGGCAAGATTCTGGATTGACTCTCTTATTATTATGCCCCTTTTTTGGGGAGACACCCTGTATATGTATAAAATCCAGGGAGAGACTGTAACAGAAATGTGAGTTCAAAGAGAAAAAGGAAAGGTCTAAAATTTCCAAATGTTACAAAAATAACGTTTTCATGTATTTTGTAATAGTTAGTCATGAGCCCTCTTAATAAGAGAATGAGAAAGAGAACAATGGATATGGAATTTCTATAGGCACTTGTTTAATTGAATCTCCTACCACACATAGATGCTTCTTTGATGGTTGGTCTCCTTAGCTGGAAGAGACCTTCTGAAAAGTTCAAAAGACATGAAAATGAGATAGATAATAAGGTTTACACTTGTGTTCAGCGTATTCCAGTTTAGGGGGAAAAATGTATTCTGGTGCATCTGACACATACTTCCCCGTTTAACTTTTAATGAACCATAGGCAAGGCTGTCCCACTACTTCTCTGCCATCTTGTCAAGTTTTAGCGTTGCTGACACAGATGCAGCTTAAAGTAAAAAGTAAGCTAGAAAGCCATGCAGGACAGAGTGGTTGCCCTGGGGGCTGGATAGCAAAAGCAAAACCAGACAAAGTACTACAGGATTAATAGATGGGAAATGCTGTTTAGTAATGTAAGTGTAGACTTCGTCTTTTATACAGAAGGTGAATATATAGCTTCAATGTGGCCAATACATTTAATCTCTTAACTTCTAAAATAGGTATAGCTATTCTAAAGAAAACAGAGGCAACTACATTTATTTATTTATTTATTTATCTATGTATTTATTTATTTATTTTTAATGTTTTTATTGATTTCTGAGAGGAAGGAAGAGAGAGGGAGAGAGAGATAGAAACATCAGTGATGAGAGATAATCATTGATAACCTCAGAGGCACCTACATTTTTCCCATTTAAGGAAAGATGGAATGAAGGAAGGGAATTCAGTAGTTCTTGTCTATGACATTAACTAACACATAATATTAACAATTTATAATATCAAATATTGACATGGGTTTACTACTCTTCATATGAGGAGCTATTCCAAACATTTACTCTACTCTACAACTCCAGGATAAAAACTGTTACTGTCCTCATATCACAGGCGAGCAAACCTGTGCTCAAATTATTGTGAGTCTTCTAACTTTGGCTCCACTCTTCTGAGAAGACTTCCAAGAAGTGGTGGGACCTTAGAGACTCTTTCAAAGACGGGAATACATTTAGAAACCTGGAACGCTAGAGAAATTGCAGTGTTTGAAAATGAACTCTCTGGTGTAGCTTTGAGGGATTCTTCTTCCACGGCCTCAGACCACTGAGTATCACCAAAATCTTGACGGGGTTTCTCTGTGCAGCAGCAAGACAGTGTCCTACATCCATGAGAAGCTGATGGGCTCTGTGCTATGATGGTTTTGCTGTTGATCTACTGGAACCCAGGGGCCATAGATGCCCACTGATGTGTTCTTGCCCACTGATGGCACCACTCCTCTCTGTAAAAAACTTTACAAATGGATGCCATTTCCTCTTTCTTTCCCCCCTCTTATTCCTCTTTCCTTTCCTTCCTCCCTTCCATTTTCTGAGCCAATGAAATTAAACTATCTAGACTCTGTGCCAGGTGCTGATTCTTCAATAAATAGATATGTAGTAAATAAGATGAAGACTCAAACATGATTTTAAGAATGGCCACTTATCTGTTCAAGGGATAAAGAGGTATGAAAGAGGGGCTGGTTACTTCAACCTGGAGCACTAGGAAAAGCTTCATAGAAGAGGTTAGTACTAGAACTGAGTCCTACCAGTGAAAGATGTGTAGGTTGGGGATGGGATGGGCAGAGCAAAGTGAGAAGAGCACTCCAGGAAGAGCGTCAGCAAGAGCAGTCAACAGCAGGCTGGGGCAGAAAACAGCAGGACAGGTGGGAGGAAGGGGAGGGAAGGTTGTCTGGATGGGGAACGGTATGAGGCAAGGCCATTAGAAGAAGGCTAAGAAGTAGACAAGGGTCAGACCAGGTGAGACAATGACAGGACCCATCACTGAAAATCCACCTCCAGGACCTGAATCCAACAAGGCATCTAGATGGTGATCATGTTTTTAAAATTCTTATATAAAGTCTGAGCTTCAGTGCTTCAGGAATATTGGATACTTCAGCTAACATAATTTGTGGTATCATACCAGTCCTGGCAAGATTAACACATCCATCTTCCTTGATGAGAGATAGGTAGTTCAAACTGAGGATCAGTTTCTTCTTTGATATAAGGTCTAAATGATGTTGGCTTTTGTTTTATTTTGTTTTTGTGTTTTTTTTTAAACAGTCATCCCAGAACTTCTGTACAGAGCCTATTTTTTCAGTTCTAAATTAATGCAAAAATATGTTACTAAGATTCACTATTAACAGCTACCATTTCATTTTGAATATTTCCATATTAATATTTTTAAACAAACATAGTGCTTACTACATACCAGGCATTGTTTTAAGCACTTTACAAATATTAAATTTCCCAATGCTCTGACAACACATTTGAGAGGTAGGCACCATCCTTACCCTTATTTTACAAATGAGGAAAGAGTGATTGAGTAACTTGACTGAAAATGCAAAGCTGTAAAGGGTGGAGAATTGAATGCAGCTTCCTATTACAGAGATGCTAGACCACTTCTGTGTTTCTAATGGTCATTTATCTACTATTCCAAGTTACTTTCCCCCAAGAAACTAAATTACTAGACAGATTTTGAAATGCTTTTGGCTATTTGTTTAATTGGCAACACACTACTAGTATATAATGCAGATATAATTCAATACAAATATTAGATTTCTGTATTTTATGTACAAGTTACTATAGCTCAGTAGTTCTCAACCCTTGCTACACATTAGAATCACCTAGGGAGCTTTTTAAAAAAATTGTTGTTGACCCAAGCCCTACCTACAGTTATGCTGATTTAATTGGTTCAGATGAAGCCTGGATGTCAGTATTTTAAAAACTCCCCAGATGATTTTAATATTCATACAGGATTGAGAACCTCTGAAATTGATAAATCATGTATTGATTACTTAAGGCACCATGCTACATATTTTACACACATTATTGTCATTTATTATGACAACCTGATTGGATATGTATTATAAGTATCTGTGTTCTACAGATGCAGAAATTGAGGAACTGAGAGGCTATGTAATTTGCCCAAAATTACAAATCTAGTAAGTAACAGAGACAGGAAGTGTGAGGTGAAACCACATTTTCTTAACCATAACCACTGTGCATCTCATAGCATAAAAATTAATCTACAATGTCACAAATGGATTAACATTCTAGAATGTATTTATTTTATATGTAGGTATTAAGACAGAAAATCTAAATAATTTAACTACCTTACCATTCAGTTTTTAAAAAATGCTTTTTAAACTAAATAATGCACAGCTATATACTTTTTCTGTTATATATATATATATATATATATATATATATATATATATATATATTTACTAGAGGCCCATCACACAAATTTGTGCATGGGTGGGGTACCCTCAGCCTGGCCAGTGATTGTCCAGAGGGACTGTGGGAGCTTGGCCAGACAACCCTGATTGGGGCCGATTGGGGCTGGTTGGCCAGGTGGAGGGACCATAGGAGGTTGGCCAGCTGCAGGAGGTTGGCTGTGGGAGTGCTCCTGCTTTGAGCATCTGTCTCCTGCTGGTCAGTGCACATCATAGGTACTGGCCAATCATCCGGTTGTCTGGTCTTCCAGGAATAATGGTTGCTTAGGCTTTTATACATATAAAATACTAGGGGCCCGGTGCACAAAAATTTGTGCACTCGGGAGGTCCCTCAGCCCAACCTGTGCCCTCTCGCAGTCTGGGACCCCTCTGGGAATGTCCACCTGCTGGTGTGCGTGGTCAGCCTGGGTGAGGGGCTGATGGCTGTTTTCAGGCTGGCCAAGCCCCCCAGTGGAGTCCCTCACCCCATTGGGGTGTGGCCAGTCTGGGTATGGGCCTGAGGGCCATTTTCAGACTTTCAGGCTGCCCACAGTCCCTTCAGGTTTTGGGTTTCTACTGAGGAACCTGGCCAGCCTGGGTGAGGAGCTGATGGCTGTTTGCAGGCTGGCCAAGCCCCCCAGTAGGATCCCTCACCCCATTGGGGTGTGGCCAGCCTGGGTGATGGGCTGAGGGGTGTTTTCAGACTTTCAGGCTGCCCACAGCTCCCATTGACCCAATGTCTCAGAAAGGCTGGCTGGAAGCAAGTTCCCGGGAGTTATTTATCTTCTATAATTGATACACTGTTCCTTTAAGTCGAGGCCTAGGCAGTTAACGAAACCTCTCTGCTTCAGCTCGTGGTTTCTATAATGAAACAATGTTGCGCTTAGTAGTCGGTCCGGCCTGCTGTTTGCTTCAGCTCCTGAGGCTTTTATGATTGAGGCAATGTTGCAAATATGTTCTTGCCTGGAGCCGGGAGAAGGCCAGCCAGCCCTCAAACAGTTTCACTCCTGCTACAACAGACACTGCCTGTTTACTCAGCTCCGTGAGTGCCAGCCTCCATCTTGGCTGGGTTAATTTGCATACAGTTGCTCTGATTGGCTGATGAGCATGGCTTAGGCGTCCCAAAGGGATGGTCAATTTCAATATTACGCTTTTATTAGATTAGATTATACTAGAGGCCCAGTGCATGGATTCATGCACTGGTGGAGTTCTTCAGACTGGCCTGCAGATATCCCACAAAGAGCTCTGGATTGCGAGAGGATACAGGCCAGGCCAAGGGATCCCACCAGTGTACGATCAGAGCCAGAGAGGGACTGTAAGAGGTTGGCTAGCTGGGGAGGGACTTTGGGAGGGCTCCAGGGTGTGTTCAGCCTTTGTTGCCCAATCCCAATCCGCTGGACCCCAGCAGCAAGGTAACCTACCAGTCAGAGCATCTGCCCCCTGGTGGTCAGTGTGTGTCATAGCAACTGGTCGAACGGTCAAACAAACAGTTGGACACTTAGCATATTAGGCTTTTATTATATATGATATTTTATATATGCCATGTGTTTGTTATGTTAGACTTTTCTCTCTTTTCCTTTGTATTTCTATATATGAGTACATATATAGAAATGATCTAAATAAGTCTCCAAATAATGACTAGCTTATTAAAACTACCAGGTGCATTACTATTGAAAAACAAATGATAGAAGTTCAATTTGGCTTTAGTAGAAACAATTTGAGTTACACTGTGCGAAAAATGTCCTAACCATAAACAACATCCTATGAGCACATTTGCTACATGCCAAGTGAAGTATCTGCTACTTTCCATGCATTATTTCCAGTAAAACATTTAATGCACAGATTAATCTCACCCATTTCTATGTTAAAAATTCTCATACCTACATATCTAGCTCAGAACCCCCTGCTGAAGTACAAACTTATTTGCCCAGCTGCCTACATGGCGGCTCCACTGGAGCATTTTTTAGGCATCTCAAACACAACATGTCCAACGTGAAACTTCAATCCTTTTTTCATTTTTAAAATCCTCTCAGGCTTCCCAATCTCAGTAAATGACTATGTCATCTATCTTGTTGATTCAGGTCAGAAACCTAGCACTCATCCTTGATTTTATTTTTTTTGCTCTCCTTCAAAATAGTCTTGTTGGATTAATCTCCAAAGTGTTTCTCAAATCCGTTCACTTCTCTACACTGCCATTGCCACCAAGATAGTTCCATTCATCAAAATAACTTAAAGGACCATTATCATAGCCTCCTAACTGATCTTCTTGATTCTTCTGCATGCTTTCTCTCTCTCTTTATTTTACTGTTGACAGTATTACAAATGCCCCTCTCCCCCCCACCCCCTGCCTTGGCCACCTCCACCAGCCCCTGCCTCCCCTTCCCTCTGACCATCACCTCACTGTTGTCTGTGTCTATGGGCTATGCATATATGTTCTTTAGCTAGTCTCTTCACCTTTTTCATCCCATCTGCCCTTCCTACCTCCCCTCTGACAGCTGTCAGTCTGTTCCATATATTCATGTCTCTATTTTGTTCATCAGTTTATTTGTTCATTAGATTCTACATATAAGTGGGATCATATGGTATTTGTCTTTCTCTGACTGGCTTACTTCACTTAGTGTTATAATTTCCAGGTCCATCCATGCTGTCACAAAAGGTAAGAGTCCCTTCTTTTTTATGGCTGCATAACATTCCATTGTGTTTCTACCCTGCACCCTGCAACTAGTGTGGCATTCGGCTTCATCATTCACTTGCTTAAAATCTTTCAGTGGCTTCCTGCCTCGGCCTGTCGGGTGCTGCTTGATCTACTATTGAGCCACCCTACGCTGCCATCACTCATTATGTACAACCACACTGGTCTTTCAGTTCTTCGGTGGCTCCAAGGCTCTTCCTCAGTTCAGCACACTCTTCTCCCAATTGCATCATTAGATTCACAAATTGCAAGTCTCATCTAATATGTCATTTCTCCTAGAAACCTTTATGGACTCTCCTTTCCAAACTACCTCCCTTCTCAGACCAGCCTTTATTTCCTTAATAGCATTTATCACCAATTTATAAGATTCAACTTATTCATTTGTTTTATTGTTTATTTTATTGAATGTAAAATCCATCATACACTTATCTCTGCCTTGTTTTGACTTATCCTCAACTGGTTCTTAGAATACAGCACAGACAAGGCTCACAAAAGAATATATTTTAGTTCTGTTAAATGCATGTAAATGTCATGAATCTTTGATGTGTAAAAAAACACATAGTTTATGTTGTTCATTATATTTCAGAAATGAGTGAGATCATGTGATATTTATCTTTCTCTGACAGAGACAGAGAAACATTGATCAGATACTCAAACCTCAGAGGGAAGGTAGGAGAGGGTGAGGGTAAGGGGGAGAGATCAACCAAAGGACTTCTGTGCATGCATATAAACATAACCAATGGACACAGACACCAGAGGGGTGAGGGCATGAGTAGAGGTGAGGGGGGAGCAATGTGGGAATAAGGACATATATGCAATACCTTAATCAATAAAAATAAATAAATAAATATAACAAAAAGAAATATAGTCACCTCTTCTTGAGCTTTTAGGAGAAAATGCTAGACTAGTGGTCCCAAACTATATTTTATGCAGTGATGAATTAAGAGGAGAAAAAAAAGGAGGAAAAATTGTGTTGCCAGGATTTTACCATTACTATTGAGTAAGTGTATATAGAAACAACAACAACAAAAGCCACACTTTCTATATCCACCTTCATTCTACCAGAAAGAATAGTGGAGCTCTAAGGAAATTCTAGGACAAAGACACTCTCAAGGCATGGAAATAGAAACAGTATGGTTGCTTTGCAAAAAATCGATAAGATTGTTAAAAGAGGGTCACCAATAAAGAATTAGAAATATTTGATAGCTTTGGGTGATGGTTGAGAGCTTTATGCACTATGTAGAAGCATTTGGACTTTATCCTCTAGAGAACGAGCAAATCTGTAGGAAAATGACATGGTTCAATTTGCATTTAAAAATTATTGTTTTGTGGCCAATGTAGCAAATAGTTTGGAGGCACAAAACAGTTAGAAGGTTGTTATAATAACTTATGAGCAAAATGTTGGCTCAGGCTTTAGGTAAGGCAGTGACATTGAGGATGATTGGAAAAGACAGCGGTTTTTTTTGGTTTTTTTTTTTTTTTTGCTCTGAGCTCTTCTTGGAATGGTTTCTCAGAGGCCTCAACTAAGTCCCATTTCTAGTTTTGACTTGTATTATCTACCTCTGGGCTTTAGAATGAATGTCATATTATTTATCTGTTGACCTTATAGCTACCTTTTTTGATGAATAATATATTTTTAAAATCACTACACTATAGAGCCTTTACTATGAGGATTAAAATAATAAATGGATGTGAAAACACTTTGCAATGTACCACACAAATGGAAACTATTTTTATTACCAGTAAGTCAATTTAGTTTGCAAAGAGAAAAATCACTTTCCCACATGTGAGCTCCCAGAAGCAGACTCTCCAGGCAGAATGAATCACTCTTATAACCATAGCACTTTTTCTTACTTCTATCATAACACCTCCATTAATTATAAATTGTTTATGCGTTGGATTTTCTTTGTAACATATAAATCCTTTAGAGGCAGGGAGAGAGCTTATGAATCTTTGCAGCCTGGTTTGTGGTAGGCAGTAAGTGCTCAGTAAATGTTAATTGCATGCATGAATGAATGATTCGTTCCCAGAAAAGAATAAAGGCAGGTGGTAGGGAGCTGATAGGGACTTCAAAGTTAAAATAAATAATAGAGGAAATACATTAAAATGAAAAGGCTCAGAGAGATGATCATATATTTTGTTTTAGTCTAGAAGATATACATAGATTTACTATAATGCCAAAATACTGTAACAACTTGATCTTAGTAAAGTTATATATTTTTATAACACCAATAATTAAAAATCCTTTTGTAGTGTTGTATTAATTTACCCATTCATTTAGCCAATCTATTTTCAATGGCTAAATACAGAGTATTGTGCTATATGGGCTTTACATAGACATACCCCTGCCCTCATAATGTTTACTATCCAATGGGGGCTGGGGAATTTTATTAATTTAACTGAGATCACAGAACCAGAAAGGGACCAAGGCAGGTGGGTTGATTACAGTGAAGAACATCAAGGGTTATTTTATTTTTATTTGTTGATATTAGAGAGAGAAACATTAGAGAAAGAAACATTGATCAGTTGCCTCCCACATGCTTCTGACCAAGGATGGAACCCAGAACCTGGGTATGTGTCCTGACTGAGAATCAAAACTGCCACCTTCTGGTATGTGGACAATATTCAACCAATTGAGCCACACTGGCCATGGCAAGGGTTATTTTTTGTTTTGTAATTAGTGACCCAGTGCACAGATTCATGCACATTGAAAGAAAATTAATTAGAAGGTGGCCGGCTGAGCAGTACTGGGTGATATGGGCCAGACACACCCTGGAGTCAACCTTCCTTGGTTCCTCTCTGGAGTGTGGAATGAACAGGGTCCCTCTGGCAGGTGATGTCCCTTGGTTTGGCCTGTGGAGATCAGGCTGAAACTGGTTCTCCAACATCCCCTGAGGGGTCCTGGAATGCAAGAGGGCACTCTGCAAAGTTGCTGTCTTACAGGGTGTGGAATGCAAAAGCAAGTGTGCAGTAGACCAGATTCAGGGCCCACAGTGTCCCAGCAACAACATAATCCATGCCTGAAGGTGGAATCCCATGGCCCTGCAAAAAATAGGGTTCCTGTCTCTGGTTTCAGGGTGTATCACCTGAGAACTGCCACTGCCAAGTCACTGCAGCTCAGTAGCTCCTGTGTTGAATGTCTGCACCCTGGTGCTTAGTGCACATCATAGCAACCGGTCAGACACTTAGCATATTAGCCTTTTATCTCTCTATATCTATCTATCTATCTATCTATCTATCTATCTATCTATCTATCTATCTATCCATCCATCCATCTATCTATCTAGATATAGATAGATATAGATATATGTATAGATATAGATACAGATATAGATATAGATATAGATATAGATATAGATATAGATATAGATATAGATATAGATATAGATATAGATATAGATATAGATTAAGAGTCCCTTGCAGTCACAGAGGTTAAGTCAATAAGTACTAATGGAATACCAACAGGGACAGATTTATAAAATTATAATGAATTATAATGATAATGTTTCCATCCTCGTGGAGTTTTTGGTTTGGTGGATGGGATTTTAATAAAAGATTGACAGATCTTTTGGAAGAAGTGGCTTGTAGTAACTGAGCAGGATCAAAGTGTGGTCTAGAATGTGTCCTGGGCGTACAGGTCAGAAGACTACTATTTCAGACTTTGCTGCACTTAGCATAATGCTCTCCTATGCTAAGTGACATAAGCTGGCCAGAGAAAGACAAATACCATAAGATTTCACTTATATGTGGAATCTAATGAACAAAAGGAAAAAACAAACAAAACAGAAACAGACTCATAGCTGTCAGAGGGGAAGAGGTGGAGGTGGGTGGGTGAAAAAGGTGAAGAGATTAAGCAATAAAATAAAATAAACCTCATAGACAGGCAACAGTATGGTGATTACCAGAGGAAAATGGGGTGGGGGAAGGCAGAAGGTAAAGGCGGAATAAGTGGTGATGGAAAGAAATATGACCTGGGGTGGTGAACATCCAATACAATATACAGATAATGTATTATAGAGTTGTACCCCTTAAATCTATATGATTTTTATTAATCAATGTCACCCCAATAAATTCAATTTAAAATGTTCTGGGTAAATAAATAAATAAATAAATAAACAAATAAATAAATAAATGACTTTGCTTTAGTTCTCCTGGTTGGAGGACGATGGAAAAGACACTCACATTTTTGGGCCTCACTGCCTTCATTTGTTAAATATGATCAATAACAGGCAATGTTTCTACTTTATTTTAAGAATTAATTGGTTGAGATAAGGGAGGGAAAGCAGTTTCTAAAATGCAATACAGATATATGATAAAGAAAGTCAATTTCCTTGAAACATTGTTCTGGCATATGAGCCATCAAATAAGAGAAAGCATAGAGAAGTGATTTATAAATCCTTATCCTTAGTATGTAATGTGGTGCCTGTCACATAGTAAGTGCTTAATAAATACTTGTCGAGATTGGTTCCTGAATGGCTAACACCAAGCCCTCTCTTCTCTGACTTGTGGGGAAGACATATTGTATCCAACCTCTTTTGACCTTTTCAACACATCCAGCCATCTATATATATAAAAGGCTAAGTGACTGGCCGACTGCCTAGTAGGTATGATGTGCGCTGACCATCAGGGGGCAGACACTCAATGTGGGAGCTGCTGAGAGACAGCAACTTTGCAGATTGTCCTCTTACACTCCAAGACCACTTGGGGGATGTCAGACTGCCGGTTTTGGCCTGATCCCTGCAGGCCAGGCCTAGGGATCCCACCTGCCAGAGGGACCTTGCTCACTCCACAGATGTCCTTTGAGCCGTGGACCCAGGTGCAGCCAGCTGGGAATGGACTGCAGGAGGTTGGCTCCAGGGCATGTCTGGCCCATCTTGCTCCACTGGCCACCTTCTAATTAATTTCCTTTGAATGTGCATGGATTTATGCACCGGGCCACTAGTTGTCAATAAATAGAGTAGTTATAATCCAAAGTGCCCTTTCAATTGGGTATTTTTGTTTGTTCATTTGGTTGTCAGAGATGCATGTGTGTCACTGTGTATGTGTGTGTACAAGAAATTAGTGGAGACCTGGTGAACTGTCCTCACATCTATTTGGTTTTGTTAAGCATCTGCTTGCTCCTCTTTACTGGTGAATATTCATAACCTGCAGCACTACCAGTGTTTAGAATAATAGCACATATTCTCCATGGATGTTTACAGTTCAGCAGGCATTATAGACATAAGCTAAGGAGATAAAGCTTAAGCATGGTAAGGCTGTCCACTAGCCAGAGAGAGGATTTATCTGAGGAAGGCTGGCTTACTTAGCACCATTAAACCACACACCCATAGGCAGTTATCTGTCTGCCTACCAAGAGAGCCGTTAGCTTGGATCAGTGGCTGGATATGTCCAAGCCTTTGATATGGATATACCGCCCGCAAATCTTAATCTCACCTGTAATTACAATGTTAATATTAGTAAAAATTATAAGAAGTTTTTTTTCTAGTCTTA
>PVJC01002384.1:0-80226 GCA_004026665.1 Murina feae | reverse complement strand
GACCTGTGGGGGTGGGTGCAGGGGATGGACCTGTGGGGGATGGGGCTGTGGACCTGTGTGTGGGGACTGGGCGCAGGGGATGCTCCTGGAAGGTGAGCTCTGACCTGGCTCCTCAGGGCAATGGCTCAGGGCCTCGGGGTGATTCCTCTTTCCTGTCCAGTGTCCCCCCTTCTTGGCCTTGGGCCCCTGCAGCGGGATCCCTGGGTCCCCGGGCCTCCCTGTGGTGGACGCTGTTTCCTGCAGTGTTTGCTTAGCACCTTTTCACTATAAATATCCAGGTTTTGACCCAGTGAGCATTCTGGGCACAGCAGAGGGAGGGGCGGGGGTGACGGGGGAGATGCCGTCCTCCTGCTGGGGATTAACTGGACGTCTGGGGCTGGACAGAGTGGCCCCAGGTTTGTGAGGAAATGGTGGCCCCCACAGCAATGTGACCAGCGTGGCTCCATGGAACGCAGCTCTAGGCGGGCGCCTTCCCCTCCCCCTGCGCTGATGCGCTCTGTGCCGTGGGCTCATCAGGGCGGGTTTTTAAAACTGAGGTGAACGTCACGTAACGTTAAAATTAACCATTTTAAAGCGGACAGTTCAGTGGCATGTAGTGCAGTTGGCCCTCTACCCCGGGCTCCGCGTCCGTGGGTTCCCCCAGCCGCAGGTGAGAAGATTTGGGGGGAAAGCTACGTGGCCGCTGATGCGCACGGTGGTTGCGTCTGCAGAACACATACAGGCCTTTTCTCATTCCCTGAACAATACAGCGCGACAGCTGTTTCACAGCACTTCCGTCGGATTGGGCATATGGGTAATCTAGGTGTGATTTACAGTAGACAGACTGGGGCCCAGCCGGGGTGGCTCAGTGGTTGAGTGTCGACCTATGAACCAGGAGGTCAGGGTTCGATTCCCGGTCAAGGGCACATGCCCGGGTTATGGGCTCGAGTCCCTGGTAGGGGGCAGCCGATCCATGATTCCCTCTCATCATTGATGTCTCTCTCTCTCTCTCTCTCTCTCTCTCTCGCCCTTCCTCTCTGAAATCAAATATATATATATGTATATGTATATATATAATGAAGTAGGCGGGAGGCTGTGTGTAAGTTATATGCAAATACTACATCGTTTTGCATAAGGGACTTGAGCATCTGTGGATTTTGGTACCCGCAGGGGGTCCTGGCACTGACCCCCTGTGGGTACGGAGGGACAGCTGAGCCTGCGCGGTGCTGTGCAACCACCTCTCTTGTTCCAAAAGGAAACCCTGTACCCCGTAAGCAGCCACTCCCCAGGCCGCCGCCCCAGCGCCCGCAACCACCCTCGGCCGGCAGCCTGTGGATTTGCGTGCGCCGGACATTCCTAGGAATGGAATGGCCCACCCTGGGGCCTTTGGTGCCCGGCTTCAGGTTGCAGCGTGAGGAAGCTGGATCGCCCTTCCCGGTTCGCTGGAGGGCCACTGGGAGGTGGGACCAGCGTGATTCGGACAGTTTGTCCAAAGCTTCCGCCTAGAACTGCAGACACCTGCCCGTCTGTCACCTTCATCGCCGCCAAAGACCCAGCCCCGTCCCCTTGTAGCGAGCAGTCGTTCTCATTGCTTTTAACTGTTTCCAGTGACCTGTTCAAAATGAACATTTGGAGCCGGGCCGTGTGGCTCAGCGGGTGAGCGTCGACCTCTGAACCAGGAGATCAAGGTCCGATTCCCCGTCAGGGCACAGGCCCGAGTTGCGGGCTTGACCCCCAGTGTGTTACATGCAGGAGGCAGCCAATCAATGATTCCTTCTCATCATTGACGTTTCTATCTCTCTCTCCCTCTCCCTTCCTCTCTGAAATCAATACAAATATAAAAAGTAAATAAAATGAACACCTGGGAGACCTGGCCAGGTGGCTCAGTTGGTTAGAGCACTATCTCCATGTGCCAAGGTTGTGGGTTCAGTTCCCCATCAGGGCATATACAGGAAGCAACCAATGAATGCATAAACAAGTAGAACAACAAGTTGATGCTCCTCTCTCTCTCTCTCTCTCTCTCTCCCTCCCTCCCTCCCGCCTCCCTTAAATCAATCAATCAATAATAATTTATAATAATAAATACCTGGCAATGTCAGCTCCCTTCTTTCTTTTTTTTTTTTTAAATATATTCTATTGATTTTATTACAGAGAGAAAGGGAGAAGGATAGAGTCAGAAACATCGATGAGAGATAAACATCGATCAGCTGCCTCCTGCACACCCCCCACTGGGGATGCGCCCGCAACCAAATACATGCTCTTGACTGGAATCGAACCTGGGACCCTTCAGTCCGCAGGCCGACGCTCCATCCACTGAGCCAAACCAGTCAGGGCTCAACTCCCTTCTTAAAGCTCATCCCCAGTGACCATTGCTCTTAGGATGCATTCCCAAACCTGTTTTCCGAGACTCGAGACTCGTCAGTCCCTGAGGGGGTGGACTGTCGGGTCATTTGAAGTGTGACCCAGCGCTTCCTGCTGGAGGCAGTGACGTCCTCACCAGTGTCAACCAGCAGTCATGCCCTTTGCTCTCTGCCCGCCCTGATCGCCGGCTTCCAGCAGTGGGTCCTGGCCCAGGGGTCCCGAGCCACGCTGCCATGCCTGCGAGGTGGGGAGCAGCTTGTAGAAGGGAGACCGAGGGTTATCCCCTGAGGAACATGGGCCCCTGGGTCATTGGAGCCCCCGACGTCTTTTTCCTGCCTTTTCCTCTCACCCTCTGGCTGCCGCTTAGTTCAGGGGTCTCCGCTCCCGTCTGCTCTGCTTATGATCTTTCCAGAAATGCTCTTAACCATTCTCGAATGCCTGCCGCGCGCCAGGCGAGTGCTCACCGCCCCCCGATGGGTTTCCAGGCCTTGCAGCCCTGTGAGGCAGGTGTTACCTCACTGTTTGTGGGTGAGGCGTGAGCTGCACGGGCATCTTCTAAGTTGCAGGAGGTGACAGGGCTGCGTGGAGGGTGCAGTTGGCCTGATTCCACAGCCTGTGTCCTTTCTGCTGTGACTATTGAACACTTACCCTTTATTAGGCACTTACTGTTTACCAGCCCGGGCCCTTGAGAGTCTGCAATGGAGCAGGCGGAGGGAGAGTGTGCAGGAAACGTCCGCTCGCTGCCAGGTGTGCCGGGTAGGCACGGAGGGCCGCTGGGGTTTTCATGGTGGGGGCAGGGAGGCCGAGTGACCCCAGGGAAGAGGGACTGGCCATCATGAGAAGGATCACAGGAAGGCTGCCACATGGCAGGGGCACCTCGAATGCCAGCCCCAGGGGTTGTCGGTGGGTACACGGTTGTCCTTGCATCCCTCTCCCACCCCGTTCACCCCAAACGTTGCTCCTGAGACTGTGGATCATCTCCACCTGCCTGTGCCTCCTTCGTTAAGCTCTCTGGCTATCTCCCTGGGCAACCCCAACTCAACTCCCCGGTCCTTTGGCCTGGACGCTCCGTGGGCCTTCCCGGCAGATCCATAACCGTCTGCTTGGTGATTTGGCTGCAGGTCTGGCTGGAGCTGGGGTGGTGCCCCGTGCAGCTCTGAATCTTTGCAAGAGCAGGGGGGAGCTGGGGAGTGTCAGGATGGCCTCGCACCCACTTCGGGAGGGCCAGGCAGGAAACGGCCCTGCTGGTGGGTCTGCCTCTTAGGTGGGTCCCCGGAGCCCCGAGCAACCCCGAGGTTAAGCACAGAGTTCAGAGTGCGGTGAGTTTTCTAAGGCCAGTTCTTGAGGGCCCCTCGGTGGATTTCCGCTGGAGGGACCCGTGGATAGGTCAGGAGGGCCTGCGGATCAGAGCGTCGCTGCTCGATTACCCTGAAGATGGGGGTGGGAGGGCCGTGAGGGGTCTGTTTGGAGACTTTAAAAAGCTGTGATGAGAAAGGCCTCCTGAGTGTGAAGCTTGGGAAGTCACCCTAAGGGTCAGCGTGGGTGTGAACCACGTTCTGATGACGTCAAATTGTGTGTCAGTGTCAGGATCCCTTTCACAAAACTCCCCGTCTTTGGAGAGATGTGACGATCACAGGGCAGCTCCCCTCCTTCCAGCTGTGTGCCCTGTGGGGCCAGTCTTGAACTGATTTGTAGGAACGGGTCCCCTTCCCCTGCCTGCCCTCCAGGGCCCAGAAAGCCCTCGCCCTCACTATCGAGTCACACTCAGGTGTCTAGACAGCTCAGGGGAGAGGGCTTTTTAATTCCTTCATCATTCAGCCAGTATTCCGTGAATGCCCGCTCTGTCTGGGCCGCCAGACAGCCCGACCCGGGAGGCCTGGACCATGACTGGGGTGCCTCCCCACCCCAGGGGGTGTCTCACCACCTCTGAGGTGGTGCTTTGCTGCAGTGTTTACATGTATTTTTTTTTTTCATGGAAAATTCTGAGCCCATGCGAGAGCCGAGAACAGTGTGGGGAGCCGCACGCGGTCACCGCCCCGGGCTGGGCACAGGCGGCTCTCCTCGACCGTCGCCTCGATGCCCACCGACGGCCTCCTTCCCGGGAAGATGGGGCTCTCGTGCTTCAATTTTTATTTATTTAAAATATTTTTATTGATTTCAGAGAGGAAGGGAGAGGGAGAGAGAGAAACATCAGTGATGAGAGCGAATCATCGATCAACTGCCGCCTGCACACCCCTCACTGGGAATCCAGCCCACACCCCGGGCATGTGCCCTGACTGGGAATCAAACCGTGACCTCCTGGTTCATAGGTCAAAGCTCAACCACTGAGCCACACGGGCCGGGCAGCTTTGGGGGTTTAAAACCATGTCCTGGTTTCCTGGGCAGCTCTGGCGAGGGGCACCGAGCTTCCAGGGATGCGGCCCTCCTCAGCGTGCCTGGCTCTGGGAGGAGCTGAGTGTGGGTGCTGCCTCTCTGTGCCTACCCACCCCCCGCCGGCCCCACCAGACTGGAAAGATAGGCATTGGACCCAGCGCAGTCTAACTCTGATCTTACTTTTTTAAGGGGGTAGAGTTCTGTGTAAGACTTCATTTGGGGCGCAGGGAAGTGTTTGAACGGCTGAAAGTAAGTTTGGGGGGAAAAGTAACTTTTGGGACCACTTTCCTAGAGGTGGGGGGGGGTTTCTCCCGCCTCCTGCCTCTGCCTGCTTCCCACTCCGCTTCAGGAACAGGCAGCACCCAGGGTGGCTCTGCCGGAGCCGCCGGGTGCTGGGCGCCACGTGGCTTTATCCACCAGGTTTTGGGGTTCGGGGTGCAATCTGTGTTTTCTTCCCGGGAAGCTGGGTTTGGAGCCTCAGGAAATTCTCTGCGGCAGCCGAACCACACTCCAGGCCCAGCCGGGGAAAACAGCCGTGGGGACAAAGCAGAAACGGGGTGTTGGGTTTCTCTCCTGAGGCCGGAGGGGCCCCAGCGATGACCCGGTATTGGTCTTGCTGTCACTGTCTCCCCTGAGTGTCTAATAAAGACCAGGCAGGTAGCACCAACCTTTCCGGGTGGGTGGCAATGGGGTGCTGTCTCTTGGGGATCCGGCGTGTATACAGCAGGCGCTAATGTAGGATTCCTTTCTAGCGTTGCAGTTCACATGCTACTGTTGTACATGTCCACTGTGTCCAGCGAGGCAACCCTAACACCATCAGAACTCATTTCCCTTCAGAACTTAGGCCGCGCAGGTGGGGCCCAGGGCCAGGGTGCAGCCCTCCCGAGACCCCTAAGTGTTGGTAGCCATGGAGTTGCTGGGGGAGCAGCCCAGATCTGCATTCCGTGAGGATTGGACCATCTCCCACCTGCCATTGCACAGGAGCAGGACCGTTTGGGAGAGCCCCTATGGATGGCAGCGCGGGGGGAGGGTGTGAAGTCACGGTGGCTGGTGACCGCGGCAGCCTGTGCGCAAGGACCACCTGTCCCTCCTGGGCTCAGTCCAGCGCACATAAGATTTCTCGGGCACCTGCCACGTGCTGGGCACTGTTCCTAACCTACTTAGCGCTGCCAAGAGCTCTGTTGAGTGGGGCTTCTTATGCCCATTTTAAAGATGGGCAAACTGAAGCACAAAAGTCAAATCGCTGGCCTGGGATCACACAGCCACGAAGTGAAGCTGGAGGCAGAGCCGGTGTGTGCTCTGAGTCACTGCCCCGCACGGCCGCTGAGCGCGAGAGACTCGGCGTGGTGGGGACGGGGATGGGTGCGGGTGCCATGGGTGTGCTGGCCCTCAGCGGGCGCTCTGTGGTGGGTGAATAAACTCAGGGTCCCTGCGGAGGCAAGAGGGCTGGAGGCTCTGAGTCTTGTGTTTTTCCCTTCAGGAGTGACCTAGACAACTTGAAAATGCCCTCAAATGTCCACCTGACGTTCTTCAATATCTCTCCTGGGGTGTGAGTAGATGCAGCTGTGTTCCTCTTGACCCTGCCTCCCTTGGCCCCCCAAGAAACGAAACAGCTGGGGGCTCCCCGTTCTGTGTCCTGGACGCGCCTGAAGCGGTGTCTGGACCCCCCTGCCCACCTCCTGGGTGTCCAGGGCGGGAGACCCTGAGCAGGTTCATCTGCGAAGGAGAGGCAGGAAGTTAGGGAGATGAAGGCCAGGGCTCCACACCTGCTTCTGCTCTTCGGCCCGTAAACCACAGGAAGAATTTCAAAAAATTTCTGCTTCATCGTAGGGTTCCCCTCAGCCAGACTGGGGCATAGGTCTCCTCACGTCGCCGTGTTTTTCTGCGAGAAAAAGCAGGCTTATGCGTCGGACGTCAGTGACCTTCCCGAGGGACACTTCCTGTGAACATTTCCAGTGAAAAGTGGTTCATGTCATGCTTCTGAGTAAAATTAGGATTTTAAACTGGGTCGCACACTCAGATGCCCCAAGGGGCCTGGGAGAAGGTGTAAGCGAGCAGTGGGGGTGAGGCTCCGGGGCGGGGAAGGACTGTGGCAAGGCGAAGTCCCGTGTCCTGTGTGAGGGGTGGCCTCTGACCTGGAGGAGGGCACCCAGGACACTAACAGTGCCTGTTTCTCCCCCCTCTCCCTCCAAGAGAAGCCAGAAATATTGGCAAATAACTTAGTGGGTTTTTTTGTTTGTTTGTTTTAAAAGAAGCAACAGGATAAATTGTCTGGACCCTCCATGTACAGGAGGGCAAGGTCAGGGAGCCCAGAGGGTCACATAGCTTGGGGCTCAGGGCGCTGGGACTAGACCTGTACCCCTGGCCTGGGAGAGCAGGGGGGCTGGGAACTAACTCAGCAGATTCCACTGCACCCAGGGGGACAGGGCTCTGGGGGACAGAGCCCCCAGACAGTGACACCGCCCCGCTTAGCTCCCTCCGGAGTCAGCACTCAGGGCTGCTGCTGGGGGCCAGGCGCAGTGCTGTGTGGCGTCTCGGGTGACCCTGGCAAGGCTCGGGGGTCGGATTCCTGCGCCCAGGCTTCTAAACCATTGCGTGTAGCGACGGGCTCCCTAGGGCAGTGCACCCCCGACCTGGCTCAGGCGGACTTGCCCTCCCCACGGGCCTCGCTTCTCCGTCTGACCCATGCCCGGGGCATGCCCTGCAGTTGGGTGTGGGCCACCCCACACCCCTCTTGGGTGGATGGGAACCTCGAGAGCACGGGGACTCCGCCCACCAAGGGGCCGCTGCTGACTAAATTCTCTTTGCAAACAGTTCAGTTTCACATGCTCGAGTTTCCAGTAACTACGTGGGTGGATTTGTTTCATTTAAGGGGAAAACAAAACAAAACATGGAGGGGGTTTTCTTTCCCAAGAAGAGGACTCGCCAATTATGGGTTTTCGTGTGTGCGGTCCGGGCACCCTGGCCGCTTCTGCAGCCAGCGGGGCTCTTGGCAGGCAGGCTCCGAGGTGGAAATCGCTTAGTCATTTGCAAGTGGGGACGGGAGCAGGAGGTCAGGGAGGTGCAGCGGCCACCGCCACCGGTTCCTGCAGAGGGAACAGGCGCCCATGCTCTTCCCTACGCAGCCTTGCCGGGCAGGGCAGGGGCGGGGGAGCTGGGGGGAAGGGGAAGGTGCCCGATGAGACCACCAGCCTCATCTCTCCTGGGCTTGCTCACCACCCAAGGGGCCTGGGCTTGGAAGGAGCACGCCTGGCCTGCTTCAGGTGAGTTGGAGATGATGGTCACCAGGCACCTTACATTCTCCGGGGCGGGGGGGGGGGGGGGGGGGGGGGGGGGGGGGGGGGGGGGGGGGGGGGGGGGGGGGGGGGGGGGGGGGGGGGAGGAAGGCAGTCCCCAGGGGACAGCGAAGGGCTGCGGGTATGTGTGTGCACGCACATGTGTGTCTTCCCGGGTCATGTTGGCACACTGGTCTGGGTGGGTACTGGCCAAGCAGAGCAGACTTTGGAGTTGTGTGGGACAGGGTCCTGGGGCCTCTGCGATACCAGGCATCCGGGTGTGGGGGTTGAGGGGAGCTGGGGGGTTGGGGGCTGTCGCTCTTTACCAACACATCTGGGAGAGTGTGGGTATCTTAGGGCCCCGGCACCCCTTCAGAGCGCAGCAGGCAGACTGTGTGTGACGTCTCTGGTTTGTGGGGTTCTTCTCCGGAGGCGGCCACTGGAAGCTGTATTTAGGCTAGGTGTGCTGGCTGGAGCAGGTACAGCCTGGCTGGGGAGGCAGATGGAGGGGGCTGGAAGGCTGCTCTGATACTTCCTACTCCTGTGACCTGGGCCTCGGTCCCCATCTGTGAAATGGGGGCGGTAAGAGCACCTCATGGATGGAAGCGTTGATGTGGGGCGAGCTGTCCGGGGCAGGCCTTCCCATAACTGGGACCCTAGGCCTGCGGTGCAGTGGGGCCTCACCTTTCATTTTCCTTCCTGCTCTGGGGAGGGAACATGCCTGGGAATTTCTAATCCTTAATGCTGGCCTTTGAGAGCTTGCTTCCTGAGCTTTCTGGGAGGGAAGAGGGCAAATCTACAGTTAACTCTCAAATGAGATCATCTTAGGCATCACCCGTCCCAAGCTAGAGCAATGAGAGGCGATTGGAGGCCTGGAGGATTTTGATGAGAATAAGGGTTTACGCTCAGCAAGTGAATCCAGGAAGACTTCCTGGAAGAGGTGACATTGGGATGTGTAAGAACTAGAGGGGGAGGAAGAAGGGAAGAGCGGTTGCTGGTGGAAGGGCCTGGGGGCATGCAGAGTCGCTAGGGGCTGAGATGGTACCTGGCACATAGTAAGCACTTAATAAAGAGCATTGTAACACTCGGCATGACCCTAGGGTTTTCATCTTAGAAGAGAGAGAGGGAGAGAGTGTGTGTGTGACAGAGGGGACGGGGCGAGGGGGAGTTTTACAGCCGCCAGGTGGGGAAAGCAGGTGGCCCTTCCCATTCTTCACCTCCCACCCGTCCCACGTGCTCGCGCGAGCCTCGGAGTCGGGGCTGTGTCCGGCTCTGGCAGCCTGCGGTGCGCACCCACAGGAAACAGGACACGGGCGAGGACCTAGGGGAGTGCCGCCTGTCGTTGCCTCGGCGGGGTTCTAAGGCCCTGCTCTTCTGGAACTTCCCGGGGCCTGGGGCCGGCCCGGAGAGCCCAGGCTGGGGAGCGGTGGGCAGCCTGAGCTCCATGCCGAGCCAGGTGGGGACACAGGAAACAGCTGGACTCACTCTCCCCGTCCGGGCAGGCTGGGGAAGCGTGGCGTTAGTTCTGGGAAGCTCCAGCCTGGGACAGATGGCATTTCCTGTGGCCTGATGAGGAGGGGCTGTGGGGTCCGGCTGATAGTGGGCGAGGGGTGAAGGTGGGCCTGGGCGCCCAGAGCCCCACGACGCCCCCCTGGCTCCTTGTCTGGGACGCCCTCCTGCCTCGGCTGCCACCCACGCTGGTCCCTCCCGGCCTGTGCCGTCTCTGCTGTCTGGCCCGCTGGCCTTGGCCTCTCTGCTCTCCCCCTGGCAGCGTAGCCCTGCCCGAGCCCGGCATCTTGAGGCTGCGGGGCCACAGGAGACGGAACCGGGGAAGCACCCCTCGCTGTGGCCCACAGACCTTCCTCCACGTTCTTTGTCCCCACGGCCACCGCCCCCTCCGCCTCAGGCTGCCAGCATCCCGGGAGCAGCGTGAGTTTTGATTCTGGCTCCGACCTGGATCCCGGACAATTACTTGGCCTTTCTGAGCCTCAGTTTCCACATCTATAAAAGTGGGCGTGAGCCCGGCCAGTGTGGTTCGGTTCGTTGAGCTTTGACCTATGAACCAGAAGGTCACGGTTCAATTCCCAGTCAGGGCACATGCCTGGGTTCCAGGCTCGATCCCCAGTAGGGGGTGTGCAGGAGGCAGCCAATCAGTGATTCTCCTCATCATTGATGTTTCTAGCTCTCTCTCCCTCTCCCTCTCTGAAATCAATAAAAATAAAAAAATAAAAACACATTTTTTTTAAGTGGGCAGGAGCCCCATGTCGCAGGGCGGGGTCCACGCTGCTGCTCCCCCTGAAGGCGAGTTGAGGAGGCAGTGGGCCCCTTTCGGGTCAGGGCCGGTGCGGTGTGGCTGAGGATGGGTGGGTGGGGAGGAGGCCTTGCCGCAGAGCAGCTCCAGGTGCCCCCCGGCAGTGGGGAGCAGGGACCACGGGGCGGCAGGGGCAGAGGGGAGTTGGATGGTGTGGTGGGGGTGACGGAAGTGCCCAGGTGTGGCTGGTGTGGTTTGGGTGGGCGTGCGGGGTGTTGGTGGTAGGGCCACTCCTTGACGCACTGTCCACCCTGGTGGTGAGAGACAGGACAGCTCCTTTGAGGAAGCTCCCGCGTCCACACCCACTGGTCCTTTCCTGTCTGCAGGCATCAGCCCAAACCTCCTGGAGGGCCCCTGGCTGGGCCTGGCCCTGGGCCGGCCAGACACCTGCCTTCCTGATCCTGGGGTCAGAGGCGGGGCACTCCTCAGGAGGGAACCCAGGGATTCACACGCCCACTGAGTGCATGAATCCAGGGGTGGCAGCCGGACTTTCCGCTCGGCGCAAGGCTGGGGTCCCCGCCAGGGACTCCGCACGTCCTGGTTAGTGTCTGTTTCTCACTGTTTCTGGGCACTGCCCTCTGCCCCCTTAACTTAGGATTCCCTTTGCCGCCCCGTTCATGGCAGCCACTCCTGCAATATTCCTGAGCACCCAGATGAGCCAGCATTGTCCTGGGGTGGGGGTTGCCACGGGAATGAGGCAGCCCGGGGGAGGGCGGTGCGGGCAGGTGTGTCTGTCTTTCTTCCACCTGCAGCACCTCCTCCCTCCCTCCCCCAGCCACATGCCTTTACCCTCCTCTTGCCTTTCCTCCCCCTGCCCTGCCTCAGTGTGTGCAGATGTGGGTGCCCCTGCCCCCCATTGCATTGGGGGGTCCCAGAGAGCCCGTTCCCCATGGTGCTCTGGGGTGCACTGTGGCTGAGGGGTTTACACACAGGGGTCGTCCCTGGGGGAGTGTGCGTCCACCTGTTCTGTTTGGCAAGTGTTTCAGGCAGCGGAGTAGGAGAAATGGGTTTATCCCCCCCCCCCCCCCCGTCACCGAGGGAGATGGGGTATGGGTCCCCATGCTCAGTGGCTCTGCGGACATCCTGGGGGATGTACTAGGAGTTGCTGAAGCATCCTGCAGGGCAGAGACCTGCGTTTTCACTGGTGGGTCCTGGTGTCCACCTGGCGCGGTGGCTGGGACACATGGGGTTCCGTGGGAACTTGCTGGATGGATGGATGGATGGATGGATGGATGGATGAATGAATGAATGAAGAATGAATGAACGCCAGCCTCTTCAGGTTGGGAAAAGTGCGTATCTCATCCAGGCAGCTCATATTTCACGGTTGTCTGTTAACTGTCTCCACGAGGGCAGGGCTCCACCCACCTTGTCCGGCCGCCCCTGCGCCTGGGACAGTGCCTGGCACACAGCGGGACTGAACCAGCCTCTTGCTTTTCAGCCACCACTTTATCCAGCTTTAGGGTCGGACCCGCCTCCACTCTGGCTGCCCAGGACCTTTCTTTTGAGGGTGCCCTGGAGGTTGGGCTCTGTATCTCTTTTTTCGTTCCATCACTGGCGTTTTTGAGGCTGGATTTTGTGGGGCGGAATCAGGAAAGTTTGGTGTGTGAACGGGAGGGGTCTCCCCGAGGCCCCAGTGGGAGACCTTCCCCCTTTGCTTCTCCTCCGCCCAGTCCCATCTCTGAATTGCTGTGTCTGACTCGCTCTCCAGGCCCTGGCAATGGGATGGTGGCTGAAGCAGGCGGCCGTTTCCCTCTGACCCTCCGCCCCCTGCCCCCCGCCCCCCCGCCCGCCACACACACACTCCCCACGTGGAGAGAAGCTCTTAAACCTCAGTTTAGTCTGCAGAGCATCGCAGGACAGGGCCTTAAACATTTACATTCCTCGGGCTTAGCCAGTTCTTTTGGATTCTTTTTCGTCGCGTTCTGGGTTAGTGGTGTGTGGCAGGTGGAGCCGGGACTCGGTACAAAGGAAGCGTGTGTGCGTGTGTGTGCGTGTGCATGTGTGTGCGTGCGTGCCCAATTGCACATGTGGGGAGTGGAGAGGGGATGATCCCGAATCTGGACGGCACGGGAGGCCTCTGAGCACCGGGCCGTGCCTGGGAGAGGCAGAGCCTGCGCTCCTCTGTCTGAACTTGCCCGACCTGCTTGTCGTCGCCCTGGTGCCCACGAGAGGCGTCTCAGGGGCTGGGCTCTCAGACCTCCAGTGAACGTTGCTGCTCAGCCGGACATGGGAAGGGAGCCTGCGAGAGCGTGTGTGCAGCGAGGGGACAGTCGTGGCGGCCTTGAACGCCGCCCCGTGAACGCCGCCCCATGCACGCCGCGATCCATCACATCCAGGACCCATAAGAGGCAAGGGCGCTGCTTGGTAATAAGCTGCCCTGACCGTTGCTGTAACCTGCCATCGCTCCAGGACCAGCCAAGAGCCACGAAGGGAAGAGGTGACTCATACGGAGCCGGACAGACAGGATGGGGGCATGAGCCTGGCCTGGGCACTGCCCAGTTCCTGGGAGAGGCCGCTCGGCTTCAGCGGGTACCTGGGGGGCAGTTTAGGGGCAGAGCGGGGCTGGGACCTGCAGCAGCAGCAAGAGCAATGCCCATGGGCACACCGCGTGCCCGCCGCGTGCCGCCCCTTCTGGGCCCGAGCTGCCCGGTTACCCGCCTTAGCCCCTCCCCCCGGGGGCGGGGGGGCAGCCCCGATGTGCCTGTTGTGTAGACGGGCAGAGGCCTGGGAATAGCGCTGGGCAGAGAGTCAGTTCCCGCTCTCCCCGCACTCCCTAAGGGCCTTGATTGGCTCTTTATTAAGGAACCATCTCCCAGGGCGCAGTCCCTGGGGTCCGAGCTCCTCCTTCGGTCTTGGACTCGTCCCTGCAGCTTCTCTTGAGCGAGCACTCAGCCTGGACCAGGCCCAGGATGTGTGTGCACAGCATCGTCTCACCTTAAAACCATCCCGAGAGAGAGCGCAGGACGGAGAAGCTGCAGCGCCTGCAGCGACCCGTCCTGAGTCCCCTTCCTGAAGGGGACCATCCCCGTCCGCGTCCCTCACGGAGGGTGGGGCCCAGATTCTCCTGTTCCTGTGGCTCAGCCGCTGGGGTCTGCGAAGAGCGAGCACCCCTGGGAATCAATGAGGAGCCCGCGTGCTGATGGCTCTAATGGAGGAGTATGTTATCCCGAGACGACGGCTAGTTTCCTTCCCGGCGATGTCCCATCAGCCTTTGCATGCTGGACTCGCCCGTCTTAGGAACTTTAACAGGAAGGCTGTTCTGTTGTGGGGAAAAGGGGATGCACCTACCACCTAGCCTCTGAAGGCCACTGGGGGGAAAATACCCAGTAAAAATTTTTAAAAAACCCCAAACTCCAGCTACAAAAAGGAATGAAGCCCTTAGTTGCTCAAAATGTAGTGTGACATCCAAAATTAGCATCTCTAACAAGTGGCTGATTGTCAGTTTACTGTCCCAAATGCTGGCCTCTGAGAGGTAGTGACAAGTCCTCATTGAACAGCAACTGTGTGCTAGATGCCAGCCTGCCCCGCCCCGCCCCTCCCAGCCTGCGCCTCTCTCTGTGACGGGTCTTCATCAATATGAGTGTTAGCACTCGCGTGAATAAAACTTCTCTGTGTGTCTCGGGAACACGTGCGCGCACACACACACACACACACACAACCCCTGTGAGACGTGAGGTTGTTGTTCTTGTTTTGCAGGTGGGGAAACTGAGGCCCAGAAAAACCTCAGGTCACAGCCAGGGAAGGGTCGGGCCTGGGATTTGAACCCGGGTCGTCAGCTCCATCGCCCCTGCCTGCCTCTCACCCCCACAGGTTTTCTTTCCCCAGTCTTGCTCGCTAGCCTCCCAGGTTGTGTTCTGACTTCACCTGCTGGCAAACAAGATTTAAAAGTCCTGACTTGATGGTGGACGGGGAGGGTGTCTCGGTGAGGCCCGGTGAGACGAGTGTCCGTCACGGCCGTGGGAGGACCCCGTGGGAGGACCCCGTGGGAGGACCGACAGACTTGCCTGCGAGAGCTGACTTACAGGGTGGTGAAGGCTGGGGAGGTCCGGACCTCCTGGGTCCCCGGGGGCTGAAACTGACAGAACACCCGGAGGCCAGCAGGCCCTGCCGGTGGAGGCTGGTGGAGCACTCTCGGTCCTGCTCTGGCTGCGCTGATGGTCCGAGGGAGGCGGAGGTGCAGCCGCGGGGCCCCTGTGATGGAGGGGAGCGCGTGCGGGACCATCAGACACCTCAGCCCTCCCCTCCCCCTTCCCTTTGTTGTCTGGCTGCCGCAGACGTCTGGGCTTGCAGGGAGGTTCCTGAATGGGCCTCGGAAAGAGGTCACTCCCTTCCCGTGCCGCCGGCTCTGACCCACACGTGACCTTCCCGTGGTGACAGTGTCTGGCCGTCACTCTTTGATGCTGGCTGTGCAGGGACAGCGAGTGTCTGGGAGCAGGGTGGCCGTCCCTCCCCGCTCCGGCCCTTCGACAGTGGGGCCGCCCACGGTCCTGCCAGCGCCCCCTCCCCTCTGCCATCTTGGAGAGGGGAAACCCACGCTGCTGACCCTCTGTCTGAGCATCTGACCTTTTCCGCTCCACGGCGCTGGCGGCTTTGGCTCGATGGGACAGACTGATTCCTGCTGGGCCAGCGCCGAGGGGGGTGGCGGCTGCGCTTGGCTCCTCTCCGCACAGAATCGCTGGGGTTTTCTGCCCCCCCCCCTCGCCTAGGAGCTGCCCCCCAGGGCCTGTCGGCAGAGATCACAGCGCATCTCGGAAGATGCCCTGTAGCCCAGGCGCCCAGGCGGACCCTGAAGTCCACACCATGTTGCCAAGCTGCCCCTCACCTGGGCCCGACGCCCTGTCTGCAGTGGAGGCTGAATTCAGGCTTCCGCTTCGTCTTCATGGAATCCACTTGACGGACACACAGCCCGTCTTCCTCCAAGCAGGTGGTTCCGGCTGCCCAGGGTCCTCCAGGCCGAGAGCCTAGCCGGGCAGATGCTGGGGAAATGGCCCTTGCAGGTCCTTAAGGCCTCAGGGAGATGATGCCACGTCCACACCACGGACATCCCGCAGCTGGCTTCCAGGATGCTGAGCCGTGGTTTCTGCTGAGATGCCCACAGGTGGCAGGGCCGTGCCCACGGGACCCTGGAGCCATGGGACTGTGGGCCGCCTCCCTCTCCCCCTCCCTTCCTCTCAGAGCCTTACTCCTGGTGGCCAGCGGGAAATTGAGGGGACTTTTCCTGCAAGAAGAACCAGCACACAGACCCCAAAGAGAGGGGCGCCTGCAGGCTTGGCACCGTCTCCTCTTGGCCCCTGGAACTGAGCTCTGAGTCCTCCTGGGGCACCCTGCTCACTCCATTTGGTCCCAGTTCCTGTTTCGTTTCTTTTTTTTCCCCATTTCTTTTTTTCTAGAATTTTTTTAGGCCGTATCCCTTTTGTGTGCCAGGGTAGGGGGCCAAATCCCTGCGAGTGGTCACCTGGTCACCTTTTCTCAGCGAGTTGGTGCGTCTGATGCAGCTGGAATGGGCTCCAGGCGGACAGCATCTTGTTCTTGTCGCCCCTGCAGGCAGGTGCGTAGTAAGGACTCACAACGATTGGTTGCGTCAAGGAATTGAATCCTAATTAGCTGTCATCACATCGATCGCCTGCCTCTGTGGCAGGTTCCACTGCGACTCCATTGCTCAGCGCATAGTGGGCCCTCTGTGAGGTTTCGGTGGGGGGCGTGGGTTGTGTTCAGTGTGGGGTGCGCGTCCCCTGCTGTCCTCTGTGGTGTCTCTTTGTGCCCAGCCTCGGAAGGGTTGGCTGCTGGGGCTTGGGTCCTGGACGCTGTGTACTCAACAGGGAGGGGCCAGCCAGCTGGTGGGGATGGGGCAAAGTCAAGACAAAGGCCTGGTTGTGCCCTCGGAGAAAACCCAAACCTGGGTTTCCCTGAGGCTGGAACTGCCGGTGCGGCTGCTGGGTTCCCATAAAGGGGACTTTGTGTGGCTCCGGAGGGAGGAGGCGCCCAGACCCTCTGCAAATGGCCTGGCCGCCTCAGAGCCGCAGCTCACGGCGGAGATAACTCCTGTGACCCTCAGCCTCGCAGATAGAGCCGACGGCAGGCCAGACGGTCATGTTTGGGACAAGTCTGTTCTGTGTGCCTCGGGGCTAGCATTGTCTGATCCAGACCAGACACGTTGTGTCTTGGAAAACCGAGTGGGAGGGGGCAGCAGGGATGGCTCCCCACGCAGCCAGGAGGGAGCCACCTCTGCCCACTGCAGACCGGGTTCCAGGAAAGGGCGGCTGGTGCAGCGGACGGGGCTGGCTGTGCCCTGCTCTCTGGGTCCTGGCCAGCCCCACGTGCCGGGGACATTTGGGGTGTGCAGGAGTGAGCTCTGGCCACTCTGAGGAATGAGGGGCCCCAGAGGGTAGACCTGGGGCAGAGGAGCTGCAGATCAGCCAGGGGAGGGGACAGGTCAGGTCAGGGACAGACAGGTGGACACTTTCAGGAAGCTGTTGTAGGAGGGGGAGCCTGAGGCCCTGCTTCTGTGCGGGTGGCATTTCTGTGGAGCATGGTGGGGTTCAAAGTGGCTTCATGGGATGGAAGGAGCCACTCACTTCTTCAGCAGTGTTTGTTGAGCACCTCCTGTGCTTCAGGAGCGGTCCCAGGCCCCCGTGGAACATGTGTTCTTATAGGGACAAGTGAGCATCATTGGAAAGTGCTGTGGAGAGGAGCTGAGTGGGACACAGGCAGGGATAAGGGGACAGAGAACAGCGGTCACTTACGGTAAGATGGCTGGGAAAGGTGTCCGTGATGGAAATGAGGGAACAGCCACCTGAGTGCTCAGGCTCAGTGTACCTGGTACCAGGCAGAGGGCCTGAGAAGTGCAAAGGCCCCGGGGTAGGAGCTTGGCATGTGCCAGAAACAAGCTGGAAGGCCAGCGAGGCAGGCCAGAGTGTGGGATTAGAGGGGGAGAGGGTTGAGGAGGCACAGGAGGGGGGACTGTAAGGGTCTCTGGGCTGCTGTGGCACATCTGCTTTTCACTGAGTGGAAACATTGGGTGGCTCGGGCTGAGGAGGCTGATGCTGGGGACTGGGAGGGGACAGTGAGGCGATGAGGGTGAGCAAGAGCTGCCCACAGCCCAGGGCTGGATCCTGGGCAGATTGAAGTAAGACCAACAGGGTTTGTCTCACCCTCTGACGGGCTTAGATTTCTGCCCCGGCACCCACTCACGATGCAGCCATGGAGGAGGCGTGCTACCCGGAGCAGGCTGCTCCCTCCTCCAGCAGTTCTTTATCTGGTGCCTTCTCCATGCCAGGCTCTGGGCCTGGTGCTGGAGCAACCTGGTCCCTGCCTTCCAGGAGCAGAGACAGGTAAGAAAACAGAGTGCGCAGCAGCTCCCCGTGGACTCGGGGCAGGGTGGGGCTGCCCGGCACATGTTTGAGGACGGGGTGAATAAATGGAAAGCACACACAGGTGTGAAGGACACAGACTAAATGAGGTGGGGTACAGGTCCAGAAGGCTTTCTGGGGGGAACTTGAGTCCAGGGTCAGAGCTCCCTGGGGAAAAGGCTGATAAGAAAGCTGAGAGTTCCAAGTCGGAGAAACAGCATGAGCAACAAAGTGAAGTCTTTCAAAAGCTTGGCTTCGAATCAGGTAGGACTTTTCCAGTTGTCAGGGACAGACACCCAGTCCTAACAGCCTTCAACAATCGACTGGTTTGCTGAACTGTTAGTAGCTAAAAAGTTAAGGGGTTTCAGGCATGGCTGGATCCAGGGGCCCAGACTCTGGCATCAGCAATTGCCTCTCTGCTTAAGCATCCGCTTTCCGAGCCTTGGGCCTCTTTCTTAGAAGGTCTTGAAAGCTGAAATCCCAAGATGGGCCCTGACTGGCCTGCATACTCCCTGCTATCGTGGGTGATGCCCCAGTGCAGTGGGCTGAGGCGTGTCCCTGCCCCCAGAATTGTGACAGAGTAGCCCGGGGCCAGGAGTGGGAAGAGGTGGTCTTCCAAGTCAGAATGGAGGGGCCTCACCCAAACAAGAGAGGCCAGCGGCCGGGCAGAGGAGTCCGGTGCCCACCCCAGCTTGTTAGGGATGCTGTGTTTTGTGTGTTGCAGCCGGAAGGGCAGTGGGGAACGAGGCCACAGTCATGATCAGAAGAACCAGGTCACAAAAGGCTTTTATATGTGGAGAGTTTGGTCTTTGTCCCTGAGGTGGCCCTATGACACTGGCATATAGCAGGCACTCGGTAAGTTTGCCAAGGTGACCCGTCTGTATCACAGACGGCCACCCGACAGCTTGAGCAGGCCCCAGGAGAGGAGGGTTTGAGAGGGCCCTGTGTGGAGGCTGGAGGCCGGCAGGGAGGCTGGGCACCGCCAGGTCCTCAGGAGGACTCAGCACACCCCCGCCCCGGTGTTGGGCGGGGGGGCTCCGGCTTCCTCCCCGCTCTCACACTCTGCGAGGCCTCTCTCTGTATGCGGCTGTCTGGACAAATTTGGGTGGCGGAGTTGAAACCTATCATTAGCTTCGCCCCGGCATCCTCGGTGCTATCCGGAGAGCTGCTTCGTTCACTTCCCTCTTTTAGCTGCCGGCGAAGGTTTGTGGCGGCCGCTCAGGGCGTGTTTCTAAAAGCAGCTGCTGCCGGGAGCTGCCTTTCGCTTGGGTGGCCGCTTCCTGGGCTGGCTCGAAGCTCCCTGTGGTTGCACTTCTTTTTCTCCATAAAAACTCGAGGGGAGATGTATTTGGATCCCCTCGTCTGCCCTGGCTTGTCCCGGGAACAGGAAGACACGGCAGGAGTCGGGGTCCCTGAGGCTAGTCAGGCATCTGCACCTCCTGTGTCTTCCCCGGACGTGGGACGTGGGACGTGGGACGTGGGGCTGGGCAGACGGCGGGGTCCTGTAGCCCCTGGCATGGGAGGGGCCGGGTGGAGGCTCTGTGTGGGGCTGAGTCTGCTCTCCCCTCCTGGGGTCTGCTGGGCCTGGTGCTCTGAGATGCCTGGGCAACGAAGCATACCCCGTGGGGCCGCTGGGACCTGGTTGCCCCCAGCACTGCTCACATCACTTTTCTGAACCTGTCTCTGCCCCATGCCATGGGCACCACCAGACTTGCCCTGTGCAAGCACTCAACTCTCCTGAAGGGCCCGCGAAAATCAGGGAGTGGTGCCCAAGTGGCTGCCCCAAACCAGCCTTGAACAGCAGCTAAAGGCCGTCCAGCGGCCGAGAAGGTGGGATGGGACCTCGATTCCCGGGGTCACTGACTGCCACGCAGTGTTCTCCCCAGTGGTGGGCTGCCTGGAGGGCTGGAGGGAGGGCCCTGGGAGGTAGCCGCTGGGCAGAGGCGCCCGGCCCTCCCACCTCTCGCCAGCCCCCATCAGTCCCTTTCCTCCCACCCACTAGCAGCAGCTGTCACCCCGCCGGCAGCTTCTAAGGGGCTTTCCTCATTGCTGCATGTCGGTCTGCGCCGGTTTAATCTGAAAGACGTGTGCTCTGAGTCAAAACACAGAAATCCCCCAGTGGCCCTGGTGTTTGCTGTCGGGGGGCAGCTGGTGCCTTCTCTGGAGGGTCCCTAATCCTTCCCTTTCTGCCTGGTTCCAGGACCCCGTCTCCCCCCATCCTGGGGTTTTCCAGGGCGGCACCCAGGAGGGTACCTGGCCCTTGAAACATCCACTGCCCATCACTGGGGGAGGGACGGGCACAGGGCCTGTGTCCGATGCATGTTCCTAAAATTGTGTCCACCACACAATCTAGGTCTTTTGGAGGCAGACGTTTTAAAGTTTGCAAATTGGGTTCATAACCAAAAGAGAAAAAAAAAAGGCTGGTAGCTGCTTTAAATGAGGCTGTGGTTTGTGAAGGGAGGGGCCAGAGGGCCAGAGAAGTCTGTTGGGGGTGGGGCGGGGACAGACGGCAGGATCCTGCCACTGCCCTGTGCTTTGGACACAAGGTATCAGCTGGTGGGCGTGGCACGGGGCCTGAGCCTGCTGGGACCGCTCCAGGAGGAGTTGGGAGCGGGGTTGGGCCCCTGATCCTTCAGCGGTCAACAACATTTGCCAGGTTTAGACCAAAGTCAGCTAATGAAGGGCCAGAGAGTAAATTTAGGCTTCGTGGACCGTGTGACCTCGGTTGCATCTCCTTGACTGCCGGTATCGTGAGCGAGTGAGACAGCCAGAGTCCGTATGTGAGCAGAAGGGCAGGGATGTGTGCCAATAAAACTTTATTGACAACACCAGGCAGTGGGTCCACTGATTGCCAAATCCTGGTCTAGATGCAGAGGACGGGCCCAACAGGGCTCAGAACCAGCCACGATTGCCCGCCATAAAGCAAGGCCCTGGCCTCGGGCTTGTGCATGAGTATGCCAGACAGATGGCCACATGGGGGCCCCGGGGACACGGTGTTTGCGGGGAGTTTGCAGAGCTGGAGGTAAGCAGCGTCTTGCCTCACGGTGCAGCGCGCTCAGCTCCGCCTGCATGTTTACCTTCCTTAAGGGTCAGGTAAGCGGGCGTGGGGGGAGGCAGGGCCCGGCTCGGCACAGAATCGAGAAGCTGCAGAGCTGAGCGGGCGTCCCTGGGTGTCATGGGAAATGTGCTGTGGGGAGAATGTCCCCCTTCTCTGCCAGTGTGGGCACCGCCGAGCTCAGCAGCACCTGCCAAGCTTCTGTCCTGCAGGACTTCTCAGAGCCTTTAAAAAATGTTTTTATTTGACTTCAGAGAGAGGAGGAGAGAGAGAGCTATCCACAATGAGATTCATCGATCGGCTGCCTCCTGCATGCCCCCTACTGGGGAGCTAGCCTGCAACCCTGGCATGTGCCCTGACCGGGAATTGAACTGTGACCTCCTGGTTCATGGGTTGATGCTCAGTGGCTGAGCACACTGGCCGGGTCCTCAGAGGCTTTAAGGTGCTGGTGGGTTTTGTGATTCTCCAGGACGGAGTCTCTGTTCCCGAACTCGGGTGCTTTCAGGAGCTTACGGGTCCCGTCCAGACCCCTTGGGGGAAGGGCGGGTCTCCCCAGCCTTTCGTCTTAGGGATGTGGTATCAGGCAGCTGTCTCTGAGCACGGGAGCCAGTGACACACGTGCGTGCAGGGAAACAGGAAGCTGAGGCGGCGCGTCTCAGGCCACTGTTCTGGGTCCGCAGGGCCTTGCTCACCAGAGTCCATGAGAAACTGCCGGGTCCCGAGGGCAGGAGGCCCACACTGAGGCCTGTTTCCAAGTCCAGCGGAGGTCATGGGGAGCAACGGCGCTGCACCCCGTGGCTGGGTAGTTAGTTAGCTCATGCTAGGTAGTTAGTTAGCTTGTGCTGGGTAGTTAGTTGGTTAGCTTGTGCGGGGTAGTTAGCTAGCTTGTGGCTGGGTAGTTAGTTAGCTCGTGCTAGGTAGTTTGTTAGCTTGTGCTGGGTAGTTAGTTGGTTAACTCGTGGCTGGGTAGTTAGCTTGTGGCTGGGTAGTTGGTTAGCTCGTGGCTGAGTAGTTAGTTAGCTTGTGCTGGGTAGTTAGTTGGTTAACTCGTGGCTGGGTAGTTAGCTTGTGACTGGGTAGTTAGTTAGCTCGTGGCTGAGTAGTTAGTTAGCTTGTGCTGGGTAGTTAGTTGGTTAACTCGTGGCTGGGTAGTTAGCTTGTGGCTGGGTAGTTGGTTAGCTCGTGGCTGGGTAGCTAGTTGGTTAGGTTAGGTGTTGTGTAAAGTGGTGCAGGTCTCCCAGGGGGTCCAGGGCTCTGATGGCTCTGTGGGGATGGCCTGCCTTCCAGGTGGCTGGATGGGGTGGGTTAGTGTGAGCACCTGTGGGAGCCGCCCCCCGAGGTTGGCTCATCCGATAGGCAGGAGGACGCCGCCCGCAGCGTCCGAGCAGGCGTGTCCGGGCAGTCACACGCCTCTAGAACACGCATGCTCGCTGCGGGGCTTCCTCCGAGTCTGCAGTGTTCACGCGGAGCTGGGGCTCGCTGCCTCAGCCTGTGCGCTTTTCTGAAGGTAACTGTTTCCACCGTGCAAGTCGCTGTGTTGTCACTGCTGCCGACGGGCACCCTCGGGTGAAGGGATGCCGGGTCCGTGGGTATAAATCAGGGCAGGTCGCCTGACACCGACCTTGTCGCGACGATGGTTCCCACACATCCGTGGCTTCACGTGCGCACTTTTGGGGGAGCTGTTTCGTCTTTGCCAACCTCCCTTCCTCCCTTCCTGTCTCCGTCACGCCCGTCCCAAACCGATGTCAACCTGGAGCATGTCTTCCTGTCCCTTTTTTAAAACCTGTGGTCATACACGTAACGAAATTTACCATCTGGCTGAGTCATCTCGAACGGCTGTGACCGAATACCACAGGCGAGGCGGCTCACACGGCAGGCGCCTGTTTCTCACGGTTCTGGAGGCTGGGAAGTCCGAGGTCAGGGTGCTGGCAGACCCGCTGTCTGGTGAGGGCCCTCCCTGGTTCGCAGATGGCCATCTCCTTGTGTATCACATGTGTGGAGAGAGAGGACCTCTGGTGTGTCTTCTTAGAAGGGCACAGATCCCATTCACGAGGGCTCCACCCTCACGACCGTTTTAATCACCTCCAAAGGCCCCACCTCCATTGAATTTTTTAGTGAGTGGGAGGGAGGGAGGGAGGAGGGAGGAGAGAGAGAGAGGGTAACATCAATGTGAGAGAGACTCATCGATTGGTTGCCTCCCACACTCTGGGGATCGAACCGAGGTATATGCACTTGATCGGGAATCGAACCCAAGACCCTTCGGACTGCACGCAGGCCGACGCTCTAACCACTGAACCCCCCGGCCAGGGTTGTTGACTTTTCTTCTGAATTGCCTGTTCGAATCCTCTGGCCATGTGACTGTTGTGCGGTAATAGGAGGGCCAGCGGCAGACATGACAGGCTGTTGACAGCCACTCCTTTTAGGTGTTGAAAACATGTCGCTGTGGTGCATTTTTTAATTTCAGATTTTCCAAATGAGGACAGCGTCTTAGGAGAGGGTTGAGGTCAGAGAGATGCCGAGGGCAGGGAGACCCACTTGGAGGCTCTTTGCGGCACTAGCCTGGGAGGCGATATGACTTCACAGTGAGGATGGGGACGGATTTGGGCAGTTATGCGCGAATTTGTACCATTTGCTGATAATGTGGGAAGCCGAGAAGAGGAGGAATCCAGGAAGATGAGGCGTTTGAGTCTGGGTGAGGGGCTGGGAGGAGGACAGAAAGAGCAGAAATGAAGAGGCTGGGAGAGGCCCCATTTGTCTGGAGGGCGGGGAGGGCTCTGTGTGATGGGGCAGATGTGACAGGACAGCGTTGCCCTAAGAGTGCAGCTTTGGACCAGCCTGTAAGGGACGAGCTGTACATCTGAAACTAGTGCCGGATAACACTGAACCTGAGCTATCGAGTGGTGCTGTGGGGTGGCTGTGTCGAGTTCGAGGAGCCCGTGGAGGGAGGGCCCCTCAGAACATCTGTGCCTCAGCGGCAGGAGGAAGAACTGGCACAGGAGCCGGGGTGGGAGCCTTGCCGCGCGGGGAGCATCCGTCAGTCACGGAAGCCGGTGTGGCAAGGTCAAGGGCGTGGTCAGGATTCCTCCGCGCGGCTGGGAGGCAGCGGAGATGCTTTTCCCGCCATTAGATGTATTGATCCCGAGGTTGTGACCTTGACAGAGTCCTTTCCCTAAAGTGGTTGGTGCAAGAAGTCAGCCTGCTGGGTTCTGCAGCCTGAGTGCGCAGAGGGCGCCGAGGCCACAGGAAGTGTGGGTGGCTGCAGGAGAGGGTGCTGGGTGCACGGGCTCCGTGGCACCCCGCCTCGGCCTTGGTTTCCCTGCTCCTCACCTGCCAGCGTGGACTGAGCCGCCCTTGTGGTCCGTGGGTCCTAGCGGGTTCACGGTCCCCGGGGGAATCTCCCAGAAGCGGCCTCCTCCTGAGAACCTCCCGAGAGTCTGGGTCTGCCGGTCGGGTGTCTGCTCTCGGGGAGCCCCCCTGGGACCCGCGGGGACGTGACTCGTTTCCCGGGCAGCAACCTGTCCCAGCTCCTTCGCCGTGCGGGGCCTGGCCTGGCGTCAGCGTGTCTTCCTTTCATGGCCCCTTCTGTTTCCTGCCCGCTCTGCCTTCTGTCGGGTTTGCGAAGCACCTGCCGTGGGAAGCAGCGGGCAGGGAGCCCGATAGACTTGCCTGGGGAGCAGCCTGCGAACATGCAGGTCTCCTCGTCCTCATTTCAAATGGAGGAAGGGAGGTTGGCAAACAGGTCGAAGGAGCCTGTTAACCAGGTAAATGGTGACTTTCTGCCTCTGCCGAGGCCGCCTTCCCTGCCCGCACAGCTCCTGGGACAGCTGCTCCCTGTAGGACGCTGGTCAGCTCACAGATGCCGACGGGGCACGGCCAGGGCCGGCTGGCCAGGTGCCAGCTTCCTTCCAGTAGCATCAGCAAAGAGGGGCCCCTTTCAGCACGTAATCTCTCTATGCCTCAGATTTACCTTTTTTTTTTTTTTAATATAAAACGAAGCCTCCTTTAATTGTGGTAACATACAGGTACCAGGAAATGGACCGTTTTAACCATCGTTAAGTGTGTGCAGTTCAGGGGCAGGAGCACAGCCGCACGGTGGTGCAACCGCTGCCGCCATCATCGGCAGAATTTTCTCCTCCTCCCGACGTCTCAGGAAGGGCCGACTCGCCCTCCAGCTCCTGCCCACCATCCCGCTGCCTGTCCCCAGGGGCTGGCTCCTGCCGGTGCCTCACCTGAGCGCACGCGTGCAATGTCTGTCGTTTTGTGATGGACACGTGATGTCCTCGAGGTTCATCCGTGTGGCAGCTCCTGCCGGATTTCCTTCTTGTCTAAGACTGAACAGTTCCAGTTCCATCGAAGGGACCCACCGCACGCCGATGTCTGTCCACCTGTCCAGGGACACGTGGCTGCCTCCAGCTTGTGGCGATGGCGAACGTGTTCAAGACCCAGCCTGCCCTCCTTCTGGGTCTATGGACCAAGGCGCAGAAGGACAGGGACATGTGGAACTTCTGTCTCTACTTTTTAAAAAATATATTTTCATTTATTTCAGAGAGGAGGAGAGAGGGAGACATAGAAATATCAATGATGAGAGAGAATCATTGATCAGCTGCCTCCTGCACCCCCCTACTGGGGATCAAGCCTGCAACCTGGGCACGTGCCCTCACTGGGAATCGGACCGCGACTTCCTGGTTCATAGGTGGACACTCAAGCACTGAGCCGCGCGGCTTCACCATACTACCCTCCACAGAAGCTGCCCCATTTTACAAACGAAGCATTTTTATCCGGTGACCTGTAAGTTCTCCGTGTGCTTGACGAGACAGAGGGGGCTCTCTGGCTCCAGGATCAGTGGCTGGAAGATGACCTTGAGAGTTGAGGTTGGACCACCTGAGCATCAGGTGACAGTCAGGACAGCCAGCACCTGACGCATGAATACGTGTGAGGGGCCCAGTGCCTGAAGCGCCCCAGCGTAGTGAGGGCCACGGAAGCACCCGGGATTGTCTGAGGGCCCCCATGTGCTGGGGACCTGGAGGCCTCTTCGTGAGTACTCAGTGTCGCCTGGGGCTCTCAGCACGCCTGCCTCCTGCCCTGCTGCTGCCTCCCCAGCTGCACTCTCCGTGTCTCTCCCTGTCTCTGTCTCTCTGCCTCTCTGTCTCTGCTTTTTTCTCTCTCCCTTGTTTCTCTTTCTGTCTGTCTCTCTCTTTGTGTGCGTTTGTCTGTCTGACTCTCTCTCTCTCTGTCTCCTGGGAGGCCTTGAAACCAGAGTCTGACTGGGGAGAACTACCCTGTGGGCCTTGCAGGGGGTCAGGTGGGTGCAGCAAGTGTTCTGGTGGCTCCCCCGTTTGTCGGGGGTTTGCACCTGCTCCCACACTCCCCAGCCAAGGTCAGCAGTCTGTCCCCAGAGAAGGCCTGGAGAGGGAGCAGAGAAGAGAGCATGGCTGGATCTGTGAAGGGCTCCGGTGTAAACCCACAGTGACAGAGGGGCCCCTGGGGGAGGTCTGGGGGAGGTGTCACTCAGCTCTTCCCGTACCCCATTCCACTCAGGTTTCTACTTATGGGGACCTGAACCCGGCCAGGGCCAGGCTGGGGGGGTGCCCCTGAGTGGGGTAAATCCTTTTCCCAGGGAGGAGGTTGTGGCTGCTTGGGGGTTCCAGGTGTGTGTTGCCAGGAGGCAGTGGGGATCAGGCTGTGTCCCGGGGGAGGGCCTCAGCGTGGGTGCAGCAGGAACCTGCTGAGCAGGCATCTTACCGTTCGCTGGTGAGTCTGTCCATTTCATGACATGTTGCCTGGGGTCAAGACAGCTGGTTGTGCTGGAAGGGATGCTCGGAGGAGGCTAAGGGCCAGTGCTCTCCCGCATCCGCCCTGCAGCCTGGGCGGGGTCTGGGGGGTGGCATCTCTGCACCTGCGGGGGTGGGGGGGCCCCTGCCTGTCGTTTTGCAAACTTGACTCAGTGGCTGCTGCGAGGGGCGAGTGCACCACCTTGCTTGCGTCTGCATGGGCTGGCCTTCTCTGGGACCTCAGCCGGCTCTCGGGGCGTCCTCCCTGAGTCGGTGGATGGTGGACGGTGGACGGGTGGAGGGAGGGTCCCTGGCTCTCAGGACGCGCAGCAGCAAGAGGAAGGGCCTGGTCCCGGGGGCCTCGGGGCCCCAGTCTCCAGCTGAGGGCGTGTGAGAAGCCGCGATTACCTTGTAATTGTTCCCAGCAGTGAGGCCAGCCCGAGGAGCAGGAGCCGCTCCAGAGTTTGTTTGCCTTCTGTGTTCCCCGGGCCAGTGGTAACCAAGGCCCGCTTCCCCTTGGTGACGGAGGAGCTCGCTCCAGCCAGGGCCGCTCCAGCCCCAGCGAGCGAGGTCGGGGGGACCCAGCGGGCCCGGCGGCAGCACACAGGGTGCCAGGCGCTGCCTGCAGACCTCTCGGCTCCCCTCTCTGAGGACCGAGGGCTCCTCTCCTGGCGCTCTCCCCTGGCACTGCCCGAATCATTGCAGAACTCCAGACCCGGGTAGGTGTCTGGGCGCCCATGAGGCCACTGGCCAGCGGACTGTGCGGGGTGGGTCTCAGGCAGGGCGGTGGACCTCAGCCATGTGACGTGGGGCCAGGAGTGACCTTCCTCCTGGACTCCTGCAAGCCCCTGGGCCCTGAGTAATTCGGGGGAGGTTTGCGGGGAGCAGCGCCAAGCTGTGAAGCAGCCCACGTCAGGGCCAGGGCAGGCGCTGTGGCCAGAGGACAAGCCAGGTCCTGGATGGAGGGGATGCGGTTGTTGGTGTGGAAGGAACGGCGTTATGACAGGTGTGGCTGGTGGCAGTGGGGATACTGGAGGAGCAGAGAGAGCTGAGGGGCCTCTAAGGAGCTTGGAGGTGGGCAGAGGGGCGCCCCTGCTGAGCTGGGAGCAGAGGAGGGGCCTGGACTTGGTGTTTGCCATAACCTTGGTCTTCCGACCCCGAGCAACTGAGACTTCCCGGAAGGCAAGGAGCCCACGGGGCCCGCTCTGGTAGGTCCCGCGGAGGGATGGGCTGGCAGCCCTGCCCATTGCTGTGCTAAACCTGTCGGCTGCTGGGCTTGGTTTGTCACGAGCCGGTTTCAGGACTGGCTTCCTGCGGAGGGATGGACACTTCTACTCCTCTGTGTCTCTCTTTCTGATGTGTTTCCTCCAAGCCTCCCCGTGGGGAGGCCTCACACCACAGCCCGCACCCGCCTGGGGGCACACACCCCTGGGTGTCAGCTGCAGTGCCATCCCCAGGCTGTCTGCAGGGGAGGGGCCCGCACCACCTTTCCAGCAACTCCCAGGCGATGCCTGAGCTGGGTCCCGGCCGCCCTGGTGGGACCAGATGCGGGGCACGCAGGGTGACGGGCCGCCTCGCCCCGAGAGTGACTGCTTCTCCAGGAAGGAGTTGGACGGCTCCATGTGCAGGATCCCGGTCGTGTCTGCTTTTCCATTTGTGGTCCTGGAGAGGGGTGCTGTCCATCAGGAGAGATGGGATATCGGGGTGTGGGGCTGGGCCGCAACTTCCACACGGACTCCTTCCACCGGCCCAGCTGCCGAAGCCATTAACCCTCAGCGATCCGCTGGAGCGCCTTTCAAGGCGCCGTGTTAGTGACCGAACGTGGGTCCCAGCGGCCTGTTTTGTTGGCAGGTCTTGCTGCTGCCTCAGCAGAAAAGAGGCGCTTCTGATAGGGGAGCGGAAACGGGGCAGCGTTAGCCATACGCAGCGCCTCGGCGGAGAGGACCTGTGGCCCGGCGGGGCTGGGGGTCCCCACGCCTGGGGCCGTGTCTGGGCCGCCCGGGCTGTGACGAGGCAGGCCCTCCTGGACACGGGAATGTGGGGCACGGCCTGCGCTCCCCACCTGCCCGCGAAGGGACGTGGTTTTATTTCACGGGAAGCCTACTGTGCGGAGGACATACCTGTGCAGCACGCCCGCCTCGGGTCTCGGGGCAGCCCTGAACTGTGCTCTGTAGCCCCTGCGTGTGTCTAGGAGCGGCGGGGGAGGGGCGGGGGGCGAGGGCGAGGGGGGGGAGGGGAGGGGTGGAGCAGGGGCCTGGGCTGGCTTACATTTCCGAAGTTGGGCTGCCAGGGGTGCGCGTGCCTTCGTTCTTGCTGCTTCTCCCCTCGACCCTGACCGCCGCCCGGGACTGGCCCTCACATGGACATCGGCCTTTTCCCTTTTCCCCACTCCCCGCTCTTCCTCTGTGTCCTCCGAGGTGACAGGTGGGACGGACGCACCAGGTCGGGTTGGTTTCCTGAGCCCATTCTCTGTGTGTGCATGTCCCGGCCATCTGGCCCCGGAGAACACCCAGGGCCCCAGAGACCCCCCACCACAGTTGCCACCCTTCCGGAAGATGGAGAAGACATATGCAGTGCGGAGTGGGGCCCCTGGACTTCAGCTCCAGCTCCTCACGCTGGGTAACCTTGGGCGAGCTCTCTGACCTCCCTGAGCCTCGGGTTCCTCATCCACTGAAATGGGGTGATGACTGTTTGGTCCACTGGGGGCGTCAAGGGCGGCACGAGGAGCCCATGGAAAGCTCGGCACTTCGTCAAGAGCCAGCGCTGGCGATGGATTTGCCATCCCGTGGCCTGAGGAAAGGGAGAGGGGTTGGTTCCCTGAGAAAGGGGTCTCCAGAGCTGCTCAGGGGTGGAACGCAGTCACGCAGACCCCGAAACCCATTCCCCACCCCAAGCTCAGCATCTCCGCCAAGAACAGGGCTCCCCCTGATGCTCCTCAGCCCATGCTCACTAACCATGACAGCGAGGCCTCCTGGGAAAACCCCCACTCCCCCACACTGTGCCGGCTCCAGGAAGGGACATCCCCTACTTTCCCAAACATCAGTCACATGTAGCTCACAGCTGGGAGTCACCCACTTTGTTGAGGTCCCCAGAGACTAAGGAACGAAGAAGGGGGTCTTCGGGATCCCTTCTGGGCTTAGCAGGGGCGTGTGGGCTGGGTGAGGAAGCAGCTGAGGTTTATCGGGACCCTGCTGTGTCCACAGAGGCCTGGAGCATGGTCCTTGCCAGCCAGCTTTTCATGTTTCGCAGGAGCGAGCTGTGGGCGTTGGTGGTCCCGGCATCCGTGGGCTGCTCGGTGTGGCAGCTGGTCCCGCCAGGCTGTGCATTAGCCTGGCCGAGGCCATGCCGTGGCCTCCCGGGGGACAGGCAGGCCCCGGCGCCGGGGCGGAGGGAGGAGCGGATCTGAGGGCTGGGATGGTTTCTGCTTTGCCCACTTGGAGCGCCGCAGGGTGTGGCCTTGCTCGGTGGAGAAGCAGGGCCTGGGAGCCTGCGCCTGGGTCCCAGGGTGGGGCGTGCGCACACGCGTGACCCGCCGTGACCTCGCTTCTTCCATGTCCTCATCCTCAGGCCGGCGGCCCTGGTGAGTGTGGGCCACCCCCTCCCACATCACACTTGGGGTGCAGGCGCGCATTCCGGATTCCTCCAGGGAAACGCCGTCTACAGGTGCCGTGTCAGGGCCGCGATGTTGCCAAACCGCAGCCCTGCGCTTTCTCTTCTGGAGGAAGGGGCGGGGCGGGGACGCCGCTCTGGAAAGTGGCCTCCCCACATCTGAACATCGTTAGCCGTGTCCCCGTGTGTCCCTCTGGTGAGCGGGCCGCTCGGGGTCTCGGAACCTCAGCTCCTCTGCTCTGTGGCCCCTTCCCACTCGCACCGCCTGCCGGGCGGGGTTTGGACGGGAGCACGTCTTTCGCCTGTTTATTTTATTTGTTGAGGTGAAATTTACATAACATGACAATAACCTTCTTACAGGTCCCGTCAGTGGCACTGAGCACATTCACGATGTTGAGCTCCAGAACATTTTCACCTCCCCTTCCCCCAAGAAAGAGGCCCCAACCCCGTTAGCGATCACTTGCCATTCCCCCTCCCTGACCTTGGGCTCCTGGCGACCACTCATCTGCTTCCTGTCTCCTAATTATTTCATATAAAGGACATGACGCAGCCCCAGCTGGTCTGGCTCAGTGGATAGAGCGTCGGCCTGGGGACTGAAGGGCCTGGGTTCGATTCCAGTCAAAGGCACATGCCCAGGTTGTGGGCTTGATCCCAGTAGGGAGCGTGCAGGAGGCAGCCAATCAATGATTCTCTCTCATCATAGATTCTCTCTCCCTCCCTTCTCCATTCCTCCCTGAAATGAATAAAAAAATTTTTTTTTTATAAAAAAAGGATACAATATGTGACCTTTTATATCTGGCCTTTTTCACTCAGCATCTAGTTTTTGAGGTTCACCTACATTGTAGCAGGCATCAGTACTGCATTCTTTTTTTTAAAAAAATGCATATTTTATTGATTCCAGGGAGGAAGAGAGAGAAACATCAATGATGAGAGGGAATCATGGATCGGTGCCTCCTGCACACCCCCCACTGGGGATGGAGCTTGCAACCTAGGCATGTGCCCTGACCGGGAATAGAACCGTGACCTCCTGGTTCATAGGTCGATGCTCAACCACTGAGCCACACCAGCCCGGCAGTACTTCATTCCTTTTTATGGCCGAATCACATTCTACTGTGTGTGTTCTGCAGTTGCTTTACCCATCCATCCACTGGTGACCATCTAAGTTCATCCCTTACGGTTTTTCTGCAGTAATGAAACCGTGGTAAGGAAGCTTGAACAAAAGGGAAACTCAAAGCTCATCACTCTACATACAGCATTTTCTTTCTTTTCTTTTTTTAAATACATTTTATTGAGTTTTTTACGAGAGGAAGGGAGAGGGATAGAGAGTTAGAAACATCGATGGAAGAGAAACATCGATCAGCTGCCTCCTGCACACCTCCCACTGGGGATGTGCCCCCAACCAGGGTACATGCCCTTGACCGGAATCGAACCTGGGACCCTTCAGTCCGCAGGCCGACACTCTGTCCACTGAACCAAACCCGCCAGGGCTACACACAGCATTTTCATTTTTCTACATCTCTTTCATCCATTTCACCCCTTTTCCCGCATTTGCCTGTAGAGGTGTTTTTTTTCTAGATTTTACTCTCAGGGCAGGCACAGTTGTGCCCTTCGCTCCGCTTGCCGAAGCAAATCTTGGCCTGTGCCCCTGGACAGCGGTCCTTCCTGCCAGCACCTGTGACGGCTGTCTTACCCCCCAGAGGCACTACTTGGGGCGGCCTCTTCCTGCCTCCCTGCCTGTCCCGCACAGGGCCAGCTGGTGCCATGGCAGCCTGACCCGCAGACCCTCCCGCTTCCCGCCTTCGGACTCGCTGAGGCCCTCCCCTGTGGCCTGGTTGGCCCAGGTGCTCAGAACTTCCCGGGTTGACTGGGTCAGAGGAGGAAGGCCGGCGGCGCACAGAGGAAGTTCCTGCAGCCACCGTAGCCTCAAAAGTATGTGCAAGTCCTTTTTGCACCAATTGGCCTGTGCCCCCGGGATTCGCCTCCCCCAGGCTTCCTGCTGCTTCTGAGAACCCCAGGGAGTGGTGGTGAGGTTGTACCGGGAGATTTCTTAGAATCCTTTCCAAGTTCATTGGCTGCCGCCCCTTCCAGGCCCCGTTGACAAACCTTCGGTCCAATTAGCTGCGCAGAAGCTCCTGAGTGCCTGCCACCGCCACGGTCATCTGTAGACACTGGGTTTCCTTCCCCAGTGGGGTGGGGGGTGCTGAGGTCCAGGATTGTAAGGGTGGTGAGAGGAGAGGTGGCCGTGAACGAAATGAGCAGACGCTGCTCTGGGGCCGTCCTGTTACAGAGAAAGTCTTCGCTTTGTCCAAACACCTAGATGTCCACCCGTCAGGGAAAGTTCCGGAAAGTGTGACGATGGAATATTGTGCAGCTCCTGCCCTGTGAACTTGACCTCCGAGCTAATATATGAGTACTTGGGGAAGCACGCTGGGGAGGACTGGGGGGAGGGGGTCCTTTCCTGTTACGTGGCCTGCCTGCATCTGCACTTGAATGCGCACCCGAGGGTGGGGGGAGGGGGGCCTTCAACTTGGATTTATACCGTCCTGGGCGGAGCTTTCATAGGCGCATATGTACAGCGTTTGCAGTCTGTCAAGATAGCACGAGAAGTTTTAAAAACCGTGGTTATCAACCCAAGCCTGGCGGTTCTCATGTCATACGGACTTGAGTTTCCAAATATTGAGCTAGAGTCCTCCCAACCAGCAGCGCCTGAACCCCAGGGGGACTCATTAGGATGCAGACGGGGCGGGGGTGGGGGTGGGGGGCACCCAGCACCCCGCGTCTCTGGTTATCAAGGTGGTCTGGGCAGGGCCTGCCTTTGCAGCTCTAACTGGCCATGCTGATCTGGTGCCTGGGACCACACGTTGAGAACCACTCCTGTGAACTTAACAACAGGAGAACGTCCATCCCTGCAGCCTCTTCCCAGTAGGAGGTGTGGGACTCCTGCCCCTGCGGTGGGCCTAAGGGGGTGGTTGATTTGGGGGTTCTGAAGTTGGCCTCACGGGGGGCTTCCCCCATCCCCACCCTCTTCCCCGCCTGATGGAAGGATGTCTGCGGGTCTCTCCCCTCCCAAAACACCCCTCCAAGACGGGACCAGGCTCCTCTGGTCGCCCTGTGAGGCCTTAACCTGTGCCTGCCCGGGCACTCCCCGGCTGAGTCCCTCCCGCACTGGCAGGAGCGATTCCGTCCTTTCAGGTGTCCCCTTGAGCTAACGACTTAACGAGGAGTTAACAGGAGGCGGGAGGGGCTCAGGCTGCCAGTCCCCTGGGGGATTAACAGGTGGCTGCCCCCAGCCAGGCAGGGACGAGGAGGGACCATTGTCCCCGAGCCTTTCCCACAGGCTCCCGTGGCTCTCTCCATGGAAGTGCCATGGGTGGCACTGCTCTCTGCCCCACCTTCCTGCCCCCTTTCAGTGGGGCCCCCGCTCCTACGTGGACCAGGCAAGCCCAGTGAGAGGGACGGATGCCCAGCCCCAGGCCGGGTGATGTCAGGGGCCCGGAATCGATCTCCACCCCACTGCCACGCGAAGGCAGACCTGCCACTGCCCTGGCTCACTTTCTGGAAGGTTGCTGTGTGCAGGGGTGTGTCGCTGAGGTCCCCCCGAGAACAGGGCTGCTCGTGGGACCGGAGCCCAGGCCGTCGCCTTCACAGCCTCGGCGGGGCTGCGGCGTGACCGTGTGAGCCCTTGGTCTCTGTATGAATGTCGCGCTGCTTCCCAGGCCCGGCCCCACTGACGGGAGCCCTTTCTGAAAGTGCCCCATGAGTCATCCGGGCCCTTCCGGGGGTGTTTTACAGCAGGTGCGTTTTTGGTCTTTTGAGGTCAGAGGCTAGAGCTCTGGACCAACCGTGGGGGACTTTTCTCTCCAAAATCACTCGTCAGAACTTTCCAGAAGAGCCCGACACTTTGGTTGAGTCTAGGGGCCGAGACGTTTGCGTCCCTGCTGGAGCGAGAGCACAGCTCAGTGGACTGGTGGGAGGGGCCGGGGGCTGGGACCACACGGCACCTCCCCCAGGGGCTCCGGCCAGGCCTGCATGGAGGGTGCCCCGAAGCGAGGCAGGCCCTGGCTCACAGGAGCCGGACCAGAGGCTGCCATCACAGATCCTCGAGGATCACAGATCGCTCGGGGCAGCTTCTCTTGCAAAATCCTTGGGCGGCAACCGCCCGTGTGTGGGGCGGAGCCGCGGTGGGAGGGAGCGTGTTTGATCTTCAGGTGGAAGGAGGCTTTATAAATAGGTCACCTTGTTCCACATCCTGAATTTCATTCTTTCCCCGTCTTGGGTCAAAACAATGGTTTTACTGTTCTGGGGTCAGCGGGACGGAGGGATGCACTGAGGGGGAGCTGAGCGCAGAGGAGGCGAGTGTGCAGCTGCCCCTCCCGGGTGCCCCGCCCCTACCCCCTCCATGCGTTTGTCACCCGTCACCCTGGATGTGCTGCCAGCACCCACACACAGCGCTGCTCCTTCGGCGAACTTTCTCTCAAACAACAGAACAAAAGGATCGTTTTGGTAGGCGGGGCTCCCGGTGAAATGAGCCTTTGGAAGGGACCCCGCGGAGCTCCAGGCAGGTGCTGAGCCCAGGGGTGACATTCCTGCCCCTCTCCAGTCACTGCCCGCCCCCCGCAACCCCCCATGCCCCTGCCCAGCCTGCAGAGCGGAGCCCGGCCTTGCTGGACAGCGGTACTGTCCAGCAAGGCGGCTGGGGTTCGGGTTTCCCATCTCGCTCGTTTCTCGTGTGGGACCGGTGGAGACTGATGGTGATCCTCCCCCCCCCCCCCCCCCGCTCCTAACCGCGTCGTTGGACACCTTGGGAGAAATGGCAGATATAAGGTTCCCCTTTGGGATGGTCTCAGAGCTCTGCGGGGCGTGTTGACCTGTAGTCTCACTGCCCTTGTCGGCTGTGCACTCGGCGCGGGTCTTGGTGGGTAAACGAACACGTATCCTCCGCTCGGCACAGACGGGGCGTCTTCAGGAATCACGTTGGTAGCAGCAGCGTGTGCTTAGGAGCGGCGGGTGTGGAATCAATGTTTTTCAGGCCTTTATTCCTTTTGGTGAGCTTAAGGATCATCTCCTTGACAATGCCAGTCAGATTTGCATGTTTTTAAGTTTTTGCACTTTTAAAATAAGTGTTGAAAGTGAACTGCGTTTCTCCCTTTTCAGCCTCCAGGGTGAACTATTATGAACAGTCTGTGTTTGTGCTTCTCAACCCCTCCCTCCCTCCCTACAAACAGATGCAGGCGCACAGAGAGAATCTTCTTTCTTTTTTTAAATATATTTTTATTGATTTCAAAGAAGAAGGGAGAGGGAGAGGGAGAGAAATATCAATGATGAGAGAATCATTGATCAGCTGCCTCCTGCACGCTGCCCCCAACCCCACTTCCCCCCACACTCACCCTCCCCTCCCCCCCCCGCTGGGGATCAAGCCCACAAACCCCGGCATGTGCCCTTGACCGGAATCAAACCTGACGCTCTATCCACTTAGCCACACCAGCCAGGGTGGGAGAATCGTCTTCTTTCTGTTCATACAGAGACGGGATCATGCTCTGCATCCTGTTCTCCAAGTTGCTTTTTAAAACGCAAGCACCACGTTACACTTTACGGGAAGTCAGCAGGTCAGAGGGGCTGCCCCCTCTGTGCGTGGCTGTGGAGCTCGCGGGTCTGTGCTTGAGGGTCGGTGCGTGTCTTTGCCCACGTGCCCCTGCGCGGGGTTCTAGGGACTCCCAGACCCTGGGAGAGCGGTTGGCGGGGGGTCGCTGGGTGTGCTATGCCTGGATGGCGCCTGCAGGCCGAGAAGCATGTCCTGATTTGGGGATCTGTCTCTGTGTCTGGGACACACCCACACCTGCCCCTGAGAGGCATCCCCACATCCTCTCGGGTCCCTCGACCTTTTTTAACCCCGTGGGCCCCACATCCCGTCCCCTCTCGCTGTCCTCAGCCAGCACCTCTTCTCTCTGCGAAGTGTGTAGTGAAAACAGTGAGTGTACCCAGTAGGTGTCTCCACCCCTTTTGTCAGGAGTGGCCCTCTGCCTCGGATCACCGAAGGCTGGGCCCCCCACCCCACGTCTCAGACCCCCACAGTGAGCTTGGGACGCCTCTGACTCCTCCTCGCCATCCAGAGGTCAGCATCCGGATCTGGACTTCCTTCACTGCACCTCCAAGTCCGTCCCTGCTGCCCCTCCATCTGAGGGTACAGAGGGTCCCGCTGGAGAGATAGAGGAAAGGGGTTTGTGGGTGCTGCTCTTCCCTCCTGTGGGGAGCTGTGGCCCCTGCACAGCCCCTCGAAGCAGGCCTTTGTGATGCGAGTGCTGGTCCCGGGCCCCAGGCACTGGGGGGAGGGCGGAGGCTTTGGGATGCCCCTGGGTCCGCCCGGAATACTTGATGGGCAGGTGGCTCTGGTGGGTACAGGGCCGGGCCGGGGGGAGGCTTTGCCTGTGAGGCACCCCCTTTCGCAGGGAGCCATGAACTGGCTTTTGACTCAGCTGGATGCTGTGTGGCATCGGTGGGGTGGGGTGTGGGTTCCCAGGAGGCGAAAACCGTAGCGCTTCGTGGACTCTGACTGAGAGCGGACGCCCCATCCCCTGTCCCAGGGCTTTTGATCGCATTCACTCTATCAGAAGTCAATGCAGCATCAGCCAGGCCCGCCGTGCTTTGTGTGTGTGTGTGTGCGCGCGCGCGCGTGTGCGTGCGTGTGTGTGTGTGTGTGTGCGCTGCATGTGTGTGCATGTGTGTGGTGTGTGCGTGTGTGTGCGTGCGCTCATGCCCTCCGTGTCCCTATTCAGGGACAGGTGAGTCGTGTCCAGGTGCAGCACAGGGGGTCTGTGCTGTGTCTGTCACTCCTGCTTCCCTTGTCCCTTGTATGGCCCCCCCTCCCCCACTCCCGCCAGCCCTCCAGCGCACAGGACGGACACTCAGCCACAGGCCCAGCTTTGATCTGGGGCCTGTCCTCCTCTCTCTGTCCATGGCATGCTGGGCCGGTGCTGCCAGACTGGGACAGGGCGAGAGGGTAGGGAGTGGGAGGAGGGCCCAGCCCAGCTGCGACCAGAGGAGCGAGGGAAGGGGAGTGTGAAGAGTGAGGCGGCCTCGGGGGCAGGCTCAGGCTGTGTCCCCACACGGCTGCTCATCAGAGGAGGGGCAAGGAGAAGGCCTGCAGTGATGTGGGGGCCTGGGTGGTGTGCCTGCCCCTCGGGGGGTGGGGGGGGACGCTGTCCACACCCCAGGACACTTCCCGGGGAGCTGGGCAGCTCTCAGTGCCAGACCCCAGCCGGTGCCGAGGTGCCCGGTGCTGACCCACACCCCCTGGTGGTCTCGGGACAGCTGTCCTTGCTCTCCTGCACCTTCCCCACCTGCGTGTTACGGCTGCTAGTTTTTCTTCGGCCCTTTTTGATCTTTAATCGGGTTTTACCTGTAGAAAAAGATGCTAGGAGATCCCAATCCCACAGCCACCCCTATGACCCCTGGAAAAATAGTCCTGCAGGGAGCGCTCCTTTGAACATGGTGAGCACATGCGTGGGGATGTGTGCGTGTGTGTTCATGTGCACACACATGTTCCTCCGCCTGGTTGAATCCTCAGCCTCCTCCCTCGTGCCCCGCCCCTAGTCCTGACCCTGGTCTTGGGGAAGCGCCCGGCGCTGGGATCCTGTTGGCGACAACCGAACCTGCAGCCCCAGGGACTGAGGCCAGTGGGGACAGGGTGTCATGTGGGTGCTCAGAGGTTGGTGGCACAGCAGGGGCACAAACCAGGACCTGCCTGTCTTGAGGGTTGGCTTGAGACTGCCGTGGGGAGGGACGGGCGATGCGGTCTTGGAGACACGGTGACTGACGTGCCACGTGCTTTCTGGAACATCCTGCTCATCAGCCTGAGTTGCAGCTGCCAGTGCTGAGGTATGCGCCTGTGTGTGCACCCGTAGGTGTCCATGTGTGTGTGCACCTGTGTGTGTGCACCTGTGTGTGCGCCCATGTGTGTGCGTGCCCATATGTGTGTGAACCCGTGTGTGCACCTGTGTGTGTGCACCTGTGTGTGCATCTGAGTGTGTGTGAGTACCCATGTGTGCATCTGCACCTGTGTGTGTGCCCATGTGAGTACCCGTGTGTGTGCGCCCATGTGTGTGTGCGCCCATGTGAGTGTGCATGGCTGTGTGAGATGATGCGTGGGTAAAGAGGGCAGCAGCAGGGCCTGCTCTGTCCCCACCCCTCCCGTCCAGCCCCACAGGGCCATATTCAGACACACCCTCTGTGACTTTGCTGCTTCTGGGTGGGGGCAGGGATAAGGGCTGTGCCCTCCCACCTGGTGAAGAGCCGTCGCAGGCCCTGGCACTCCCGTAGCAGCACTAGGCCCTGCGAGGCCTGGGCACCTAGTCCCTGTGTTTCATGATGGCAGGGAAGGAGGCTGGTCCGGAGCTGGGCCTGTCCTGCTTCTCTCTCTTCCTGCCTGAACTCTGGTGCCCGCTGGGGACGCCCATGGCTCAGTGGTAACAGGCACTTGACAGACCAAACCAGTATCTTGATGGCTCCTCACAGAACAAGTTTGCTAACCCCTGGCTCCGAAGGGACCCACAATGCGATCTGTTCTAGCTCAGCATCTGAGCACTCGGGTTCCGGCCCTAAGGCAGCGTCCACCTGCAGGACCAGGTGCAGAGACCAAGACGGTGGGACCAGCGATCTCTGTTCAGCGCACGGAGCACGGTTTGGGGGGGAAAGTGACACGGCCGTGTCCCAGGTCCTCTCCGGACACTGTCTCCATGGAGTCTTGGGTGAGCGTGGGACACCCACCTTTCAGAGGAGCAGACAGAAGCTCAGAAGAGCTAAGGGCGAGTCCTAGCCAGTGGCCCAGTCGCTTTTGGGGTGCGTGAGTTTCCCCAAGGGATGGAAGGCCCAGAGCAGGGCTGGCAGAGAGGAGTCGGGGGAAGGAAGCATCCTGCCAGCGGCCGTCCCCAGGAAGGGGGCTAGCGGAGCGCCTGGGGGACACGCAGGGGGCAGGTCACGTGAAAACCCACGGAAAGAGGCGGGCAGCTGGATGGGGCCCTGCAAGCACATGGCTGGGTGTGGACAATGGGAAGGTGGTGAGAAGGAAGTGTTGGCTTTAACCCTGACCTGGACACGGGGTGGAGACTGGCAGGTGACAGTGAGTAAGAGTGGCCCTGGGGTGGCCTCAGCGATGGGCCACCAGGGAGGTGACTCAGATGGCGGGAAGCAGCGTGGGTGGTCCACATCCCCTGGCTCTGCCCTGGGGCACCCTGTGCGGGAATCACACTGGATGCTGTAAGCACCTTTCTCAGCCTCCCACCGCTTCCTCCCAGAGATCTCCTGCTCAGGGTCAGGAGGTCGGCGCGGGCAGAGCCTCCCTTCCTCCCGGCTGCCTCCTCATAGCGGGGCCCAGGGGCAGGAGCTTAGCACCGAGGCCTCCAAGGCGGAGGGACCTCAGAGCAGGAGGAGCTGAGGGGCTGACCTGGACGACAGATGGCCGTCCCCATGGGGTTCTGCTGCCTGTCTGGTCACTGGGCCTGAGGCGGTACTGACCTGCTTTCCTGCTGCAGCCTTGGCAGCGGAGACGATGGGCAGGGGCCCTTAGCCACGCACCGCCTGTTCTTGTAAATAAAGTTTTATAGGAACCCAGCCGTGCTCATTGGTTTACGTGGCGGCCTTGGTGCTGCAGGCAGAGCGGCGCTTGCATGGGGACTGTCATCCGGTCCACACAGCCCGGGCGTTTACTCTCCAGCACGTTCCAGGAAAAGGTTCCAGGAAAAGCGGGTCCCTGCTGGCCTCCAGTAGGAGTTAGAGGTGTGAGCAGGCCCAGGGGCACTGGCCTGAGGGCTCCCTGCAAGCTTGAAACGGATTGTCCTGGGAGATCCAGGATGTGAGGTCTCCGAGGTCTCCATATACGCACAGAACTTTCTGGAACCCGGTGTTCCCCCAGCTGCAGAAGGACGCCTCATCTCTGCACGGGCTTTGCAGGCATTTGACACAAGGGATTCCCCCAGCCTGTCTTGGAAGAGACAACTGGGAGGGGGAGAAGCAGGGCCTGCCGCTGAGATATGGGGTTCGGGGCCAAGGGTTCTCATATGGAATGTCCTTTCCGCCCGGAGCCAGCCTCCAGGAGGCCTGCCTGTCCCGAAGGAAGACATCGTCTCCCGGGTCTCCTCCCAGGGCAGGGCCAGCTCGGGCGGCTGGAGGGCCTCAGGAGCGCCCAGCCCCTTGCTCATCCCGTCTCTCCTTCTGGCCTGCTGGGCCCAGGCAGCACAGGACTGTGGTCCCAGGTGCCCAGCTTCCCTGGCCCCCGCCCTCGGGCCCGCAGGCACTCTGTCTTTGCTTCCGGTGGGAAAGCAACGAGCCCACTGCAGAGGGGAGTCCCGCAGCCCCCACCAGGCTCCCTCGTGTTCTCTTCGTCTCGGGCACCTCGATGCTGCTCAGAGCGAGTGACCTGAGTGACCCTGTTCCCGGCAGCCAGGCACCCAGGCCTCTGGCCCGGCCCCACTGCAGCCTCGAGGAGTGATGTTTACAGAGCCAGGAGCCTGCCTGCTCCCTGTCCTGGGAGCCCATCCGCCACCGGGCAGCCGAGAGTCCCTCCGCACACCCGGAGGAGGCTCAGGAGCCCAGTCCCTGTCACTTTCCCAGTCCCTCAGCCCCACGTTTCAGCCCCTCCTCCTGCTGAGCCCCCTGATGGAGGGGGTGGCACAGAGGCAGTGAGGTCTCTCCACCCGCCACCACCTGCCCTCCCTTAAAGGAGCCCGCGGCTGGGGCAGCCAGAGCAGGAGTGCAGGGTCTGCTGGAGCTCGAGGAGGCAAACGGTGGCTCCTGGTTGAAGGAAAAGGTGGTGGTTATCCAAGTGCTGGCCCAGAACGCTGGGCAGCGGGTGAGGCTCTCATGCCCACCTGGCGTGGGGTGCCTCAGGGGCCTCAAGGGAGCGTCGTTGGCACCCCAGTACAGGCATGATGTGGATGTGGGACCTGCTAGGGGGGCTGCTGCAGGCTCAGGGCCCTCGCTGACCAGGAGTCACGCTGCTGCCTGTCCCCGTCTCCCTGCCTGGCATGAGCCCGAGGCCTGTGCGAGGCGGCTGTGCTGGGAGGTGGCATCTCTCAGGGCTTGGCCCCCCGAAGCAGCAGGCTTGGGCGTAAGCTCCCCCTTGCTGGCACCAGGAAAGATGCCCACCGCACGGGCTGATTCCAGGATCTGTGCCAACCGGGCCTTCTGCCCTGAGAAATCACCATTAGGTACATGGTGCGCCCGACACAGCGGAGCATCTCGCCACCGTCCCGGAGCCTTCCCTCCCGGCAACTGCCAGGCTGGGGGCCTCTCCCTTAGGACAGCTCAGCTGTGGGGACAGGGCCGGGCTCCCTCTGTGCCAAAGCCCCGGCCGGCCTGTGTCAGGTGTGATGGGAGCCCCGAGCCGGGCTGCGGGGACGCGTCGGCGGCCAGCCTGTTGCTCTGGCCTGGCCTTCCTGGTGGGCCTTCTCCATGCCCACGCCCTCCTCACCGGCCCTGTTTCTCTTTCCACCCGGTAGGCAGCACGGACCTCGCCACCGCGTGCAGAGGCCGCCTCGCAGCCTCAGGAGAGGAGGCCCCTCCATTGATGCGTTTGCCTCGGGAGCCGGGGACACCGTGAAGCAGGAGGCGACCATGGGTCAGAAGGTCACCGGAGGGATCAAGACGGTGGACATGAGGGACCCCACGTACCGGCCCCTGAAGCAGGAGCTCCAGGGCCTGGACTACTGCAAGCCCACCCGCCTGGAGCTGCTGCTGGACATGCCGCCCGTGTCCTACGAGGTCCAGCTCCTCCACTCGTGGAACAACAATGACCGCTCGCTCAACGTCTTCGTCAAGGAGGACGACAAGCTCATCTTTCACCGGCATCCGGTGGCCCAGAGCACGGACGCCATCAGGGGCAAGGTCGGGTACACGCGGGGGCTGCACGTGTGGCAGATCACGTGGGCCATGCGGCAGCGGGGCACGCACGCCGTGGTGGGGGTGGCGACAGCCGACGCCCCCCTGCACTCCGTCGGCTACACGACCCTCGTGGGGAACAACCACGAGTCCTGGGGCTGGGACTTGGGGCGCAACCGACTCTACCACGACGGCAAAAACCAGCCGAGCAAGACCTACCCGGCCTTTCTGGAGCCGGATGAGACGTTCATTGTCCCCGACTCCTTCCTGGTGGCCCTGGACATGGACGACGGGACCCTGAGCTTCATTGTGGACGGACAGTACATGGGCGTGGCTTTTCGAGGACTCAAAGGCAAAAAACTGTACCCCGTCGTGAGCGCCGTCTGGGGCCACTGTGAAATCCGCATGCGCTATTTGAATGGACTGGACCGTAAGTGTCTCCCACACCCTCCCCGGGGGCCCCGCCCCCGGCCTCCTGTGTCCGTGGGATTCTGGGTGGGCCTGGCCAGGCGTTTGCGTGGTCCTTGGGATTCAAATGTCTTTCAGTAGACACCCCAGCATCCTCAGGTCCTCAGAGGCAACGCTTGCTTGCCTCTAGTTAAATGAGAAGTTCTCGCTGGAGTCTGTCGGCCGACCTGGCAGCACCTCGTGGATGAATGAACGGGTGGTTGGACAGATAGATGGGTGGCAGGTTGGGTGGGTGGTTGGATGGATGATGGATGGAAGAGTAATGAATGAGTAGGTGAGTGGGTTAGTGGGTGGATGAATGGATGGGTGGGTGGGTGGATGGATGGTGAATAAATGAATAGCTAAATGGATGGATGGTCTTGGGTAGATGTAGTTTATTTCTGGTTGGCCTGCCTTTAGAATTTGCAGTTGACCAAATTCTAGCACAGCAGCCAGCGTATTGTTGAGCTGGGGTTGGTGGCACTGGCGGTACTAGGTCCTCTCACATAATTGTACTCACACAGTTGTAAGCCAGTGGCCTCTCTCGCTCATCAGGGTCTTTCTCTCTGTGCTGGCGGCTTCCGGGTAGGTGCCTTTGGGACACAGTCCCCTGAGAGGGCTTGTGAGTCATGATGGCCACAGGCCTTGGAGAGGAGAACGTGGGTTAGAAACACTGAGTCGGCAGCAGTTCCCATCTGTCCCTGTGGACAGAGGCGTGGCCTTCCTCAGACCATGTGTGAAAATAATGCTCATGAGATGGCACCGTCCTAGTTTGGGGGACGGAGGGCTTTGTGGCTGCCTGGCTGGGGCCCAGGGGCATAGGAAGTCCTGGAACTCCAGACTGTCCACCCCATGTTTGACCCTCCCTCTCTCATGGGTCCCTTCTCCCATCTGCAGGTCTCACCTTGCAAACAGGGTGGACCAGAAAGCTTCGTCCACCCATGCGCTAACCCATGCGTCATTGAGGGACAGGTACCCCAAGATCTAACCCCCACCGCAGATCAGATGCTGGTGAGGCCCCAGGTGTGAGGGGCACATGTGCTGGGTGAGGCCCCAGGTGTGAGGGGCACATGTGCTGGGTGAGGCCCCAGGTGTGAGGGGCACATGTGCAGGTGAGGCCCCAGGTGTGAGGGGCACAGACACGGGCTCTGGTCTTGCAGTCTCACTCCTTCAGGTCTGAGAGGAGGCGAGGAATGCTGTGGAGACCTGCTCTGTGAGCTGGGCCCTGAGGAGACTGGCCGTGCTCATGGCCTAACCCCTCTTGGTTAATGATGAGATCCTTCGCCCTCCACACCAGAGTCATCACGCCGTACACTCTCAGGCCCGGTCAGACTTGAGTGGCCCCGCTCTGGGCGGCGTAGACTTTGGAGGATCCAGATGAGGGAAAACGTGAGGGCGTTGTGGCGTCCTCCGCCCACTGCACCTGTGGGGAGTAGGATGGGGTGACACGTGCTAGGGCTGCCAGGCTCGCCTGCTTACTGACACCTTGGTTCTGCGTTAAGAGAGCAGCTCGTTCTAGAAGAGTGGCCACTGGGAGGCCAGGGAGGAGCTGTCCAGGGTAGAGGCAATGAGGCTAGAGCTCCCTCACCATGTCCAGCTGGCTCCATAAGTCTGGAGACAGGGTCTGGGACAGTGGTCAGTGGGGAGCCGTCTATGGCTAAGTGGTGTTTAGAGCTGTGACCACTGGCTGGGATCCCCTTGCGGGGAGGATGCTGGGGGCGGGGCAGGGGGAGGACTAAGGCCGAGCACTGGGGCACGTTTGTGGTTTGAGATCCAGTGGATGAGGGGCTGGAGGGGAGAGAGGTGTCCTGAATGCCAAGCAAAGAAAGGACTTTGAGAAGGACAAAGTGATGCCAGGTCAACTGTGTTGATGGCTGAGAACTATCCATCAACTTTGCAACAGGGAGATCACAGAAGGCCTTGATAAGAGTCAGCTGGGTGGGGGAGGGGGAGTTGACAGCCTGGCTGAGCGGATGGTTCAGAGCAGGGCTGGAAGGGGGGTGGGGAGGTGTTCATTTCCTGGGGCGGCTGGAACAAATGACCTCTAGCTGGGCAGCTTAAACACTGGAAATGTATTCTCTCCCGTTGTGGAGACCAGGTATTGGCAGAGCCACTTCCTTCTGAGGAGACTGTTCATGCCCCCTCCTGCTTCTGCTGGTTGCCAGCACTCCTTGGCTTGTAGATGCATCACTCCTTCTCTGCCTCCTTAGTCGTGTGGTCTTCTCCTCTATGCCTCTCCTCTTGTTATAAGGACGCCAGCCATTGGATTCAGGGTCAGCCTGCTCCAGTGTGACCTCATCTTAAATAAGGACACAAAGATCCTATTTCTAATAAGATCACATTCTGAGGTCCCAGATGGCCCTGAATTTGGGGGGAGGCACTAGTCCACCGTCTGCAGGTGTGGAGACAGCGAATCTAGACCATTCCCACAAGGCCTTCTTCTTCTTATGCCACTGCCTGGAGGGAGGTGAAACAGCCCAGCGCTCAGAGGGTGGGGTGCCCATCAGGTGAGGTTACAGGGTGCCTGAGTCCCTGTTCAGAGGGGTTGCTTTACCTCCCAAGGCAGCTGAGGAAGGAGGAATGTCACAGCCAGATTGGATCTGTGGTCCCCAGGGAGCAGGATGTGCCAGGTAGAAGCTCTGGTCAGGCCTGGACTGGGCTTTGCTCTCAAGGCCGAGGAGGTGGTGCTTCCTGATTCATTACTGCTCCCTGGGACACATGGGAACTCGTCCGCGCCCCCTTCCCCGCCTCACCCCTCCCAGCCGCCAGGTCCTCACCCCAGCAGGGTGCAGCCGTGAGCAGAGCAGGTCAGTCAAAGTCACCATGTGTGCGCGCTGCAGTGGGCATTCCCCTGGCCCACCTTCCCCTGCACACACCAGGCGGACCCTCCCCAACAGAGTCCCTGCCCTGCGCTGGGCCAAAGGCAGCAAGTTATTAGTGTGCCCCTGTGTGACCTCCCCTACCCCCATCTAGGCAGCCCTGACCACAGGTGCTGGCTCTGACTCCTCCTCGGGGCTTGAGACCTCCAGGGCTGAGGTTGCAGCCAGAGGGGCTGGGTATCACTTGCTCTCTCCTGGGAAGAGGGGCGGAGATGGCCATGGTGGAGGGGCAACGGAGCCCTGCTCCAGCCCAGCACTGCCTGCCGCCCTCCCTGCAGATGCAGAAGGAGAAGGCCTATTTGCAAGCAGCAGACCACTGCTACCCAAGGGAGAGTCCTGGCCCGCAAGTCCCCTCTGCCCGCCCTGGGAGCAGACGTCTCCACTACGGAGGCATTTTCCATGCGTTAGACACTTTCAAGCTCTCCCCTTTGTCTCCCAGATCAATGTGATGCGATTTGTTGTGATTGTCGGTTCAGCCGAGACTCAACTCATTTCTCCGGGAGCCTTTCGACTTGGGGACCTCCTCCTGTTTCCTCCTGGGTGCCTTGCCCACTGGGGGGGTCCCTCCTGCACCTCCATTCCAGCCGGGTCTAGGGACGATCCTCTCTGGGGGGACTGATCACCTCTCCCTGCAGGGGCTTCTTTCTGGGGAAGAAAGCAGGTGAGGGACAGGGATGTTCCAGACGCCCTGCTTCCCCGAAGGCCGGTCATACAGGGACAGTGGGCTCTCAGAGTCAAGGGGCAGGAGCCCAGGGTGCCCATGTTACTCGGCCAGGTGCCAGGTGACCGCTCCCAGTTGGGTTTGCTGTTTTTTTGTAAGAACTGCTGTGTGTGGAGGGACGTGCACACATATCCCGGGAGGCCAGTCCCACCACGCATTCTAGGATCCATCTCACGGAGCATTTTCCCTGCCGCTGCTGCCAGGAGTGAGGCCAGGCCCGTGACGGGAGTGGAGAAGGTGAGGGTGGGGATGGGGCTGAAACCGGGCACTTGCAAAGCTCATTCATTGAGCCATGAACTAGACACGGCGTGGCTCCGGGGCGCGAGTTGTGTTGCATCTCCGAGGACTTGGAGCGCCACGGGCTGCGCTGCGGGGCCGAGCGTGGTCCACCAGGCCACCAGGCAACCACTTCTCCCAGCAACGGGGAAGCTGGCGCATGGATGCCCCAGTTCCCCAACCTTCTGCTCCCATAAATAGTGCCTGATTCACTTCCTGGTTCCTGAGCTGCGTCCTGGCACCCGCCCCCTCTCATTCATATAAACTATGCAAATGAGCGAGCCGCCTGTTTCCGGAGATGGCACAGTGGCCAGGACTCATCCAATAGCTCTGCCTCCTGTGTTTGGCAACTTCCTCGGTGGAACCCAGTGGGCACCCCGCTTTGTGGGTGGAGCTGGGTACACAGCCAACAGCCCCCAATGAGCGATATTGGGGGGAGGGGGCCTTCTTGGGTCCCGTTAGCCACCAACCCAGACCCGTGGGACTGACACTTTTTCTGGCCTAGTGCTCACATCTGTTTCTGTGGCGTTTGAATAGCAACCAGACCATGCCCCGTGCCCCACTGCTGGGCTCCTTCCTGCGAGATCGGCTGGGGAGGCTGGCCTCTTTGTGTACTTGAGGCCCGGGCACTAGACCCATGCAGGGGACACGTGGGTGATGTGTCCTGTTTTCAGCTCCTAACGCATCCCAGCAGCTGTCAGCTGCACTCCTGCAGCCCATGGTGGAGGAGGTGGCATGTCTGAAGGACACTCCCTTCTGGTCGCAGGAACCCTCCCTAACCGCCATTCAGTGTGGCCCAAAGGTAGTCAGGCAGGGGAAGCATGCCCCCCCACACACACACACACACCCCACACAGCTGCTTTTGGAGGGAGCCGTGAGGCCTTGCCCCTTTGGGTGATCTGCAAAGAGCTCCTGGGAGCTTTCGCTTCACATTGGTGCAGAAAGAGCCGCACTTTACCGGTAGAGTTTCGTGGACTGGGGTATTTCCATCTTCTAGCCTTCGGCTCTCAGGCCTGGGGCCCGCTCTCACCTCCCCGAACCTGCTTCCCCATCTGTAGGATGGGGACCACAGTCCCACCAGGCACACGCTAGGAGCCCCACAGCTTTGGCTGCCACTGGTGCTGTGATGATAACGACCCGAAATAGGGCAGCTGGAGGCCGGCTGGTGCAGGCCCACCCTGTGCAAGTGTCTCTTCGTGAGGGGATAGTGAGTTGACCTGACACCCATTAATCCGAGGGAGTGTGGTGGGAGCTCCCTCTGTGCCTTCAAGTGCCTTCGGCCACCAGGGGAAGCTCCTCTGCTCCCGGTGGGGGCTGAGCCACGTCATGAGGAGGAGGGACTGGGGAAGATGGAAGAGAGCCCCTTGGGGGAGCAGAGGAAGCACCTCCAAACTCCCCCACTCGGCCCAGCGGAAGGGCTGCTCCCCAACAGCAGGTCCAGGCCGAGAGCTGCTGTTTCTGGCCTTCGGGACCTCAGCTGGGTGGGACTTTGGGGACCATCTGGTTCGATTCTGTATCGTAACAGATAGGGAAACTGAGGCCCGGGCAGAGGAGTGATCTGCTGTGCAGGGCACAAGTGAGGAGCCAGATCTGGGGTCGCCTGGGCAAGATGCTTCACGGTGAGGGAGACCCAAGGCCCTGCACATAGGAAGGGGGAGAAACCAGCCTTGCTCATCCGGCATCTGTGGAACCCTTGACCTTCAGGGATGCAAGATTGTTCGGTTCACCCTCCGGCCGCCAGGAGAGGCCTGGGGTCAGAGTTCACCATGGAAAACGCTTACTACTTCAATTCCTCCTCCTGTGACGGCCCGTGGGCAATGGGAAGCAGTTATTTGTCTTCTTGTAAAGCCTGGAATTTAGTAAAGGCATGATCGACCCTCAGATATATTTTTTTAAGAACAGGTTTGTTGAGATGTAATTCACGCGTCATACCTCCATCCACTTAAAGTGGACGACTCGGTGGCCTCTAGTGTATCCACGGCTATGCAGCTACCGCCGCAACAGACTTTAGAACCTGTTTGCCACCCCAAGAGAAACCCGCAGCCGTTAGCAGCCACCCCCACCTGCCCCGACACCCTCAGCCATGGGATCTGGTCCTCAGTAATTGAGCTTTCAGTGTTACTGTGAATATTCCGGGGCACAGTGGTGACTACTGAAGAGCTTTTACCCTGTGTTGGTGGAATGGGCTCCCAAGGGAGATGCAGGGGTTTCTCTGGGTTTGGGGGTCTGATCTTTGCTTTGCTCACTAAAGGGGCGCCCTTGGGTGGAGCCGCAGACTTGTTCGCGTCGCTCTTTCTCTGTGCAGAACACTGTGCCCCCCCACCTGGCCCTGCTTTTAGGGATGAGAAGGTCACCCAGGGAGAAGGGTGAGCAGGGCCTTGGGCTGGGAGGGAAGGACTTGCGAGTTCCTTCTGAGGCTGGAAGTTTACCTGCGCCCCTGGCTGCACGGGGCCACCCTGGCAGGAAGACACAAGGACACAGGCGCCCTTACGGGCTACAGCCCAGCCTGTGACCTTGACCTATGACCTCTGTGCCTCAGTGCCCCCAGCTGTGAAATGCAGTGCCTGTGGGCAGTTGGGGGTCTCATAAGATCATTCCCTGCCCGAAAGCTTGCATGTAGTCTGGTGCGGGGTGCACGGGGGGAAGAGCCGGCTGCTTGCCCTTGGGTGAGAGCGGGGACAGCCTGGGTCAGCATCCTAGCTTCCTGTCCTCCTCGCAGCGCGACCCTGGGCGTCATCTGGACCCTACCCCTCCATTCCCTCCTCCGCCTGGGATCATGGACCGTCGTCCCCCGGGGGTGGGGTGGAACGGGTGTCTGCGGAGAGCGTGCAGAGGCGCCTGGCCCAGCGTGGGCTCTGTGTTCGCGAGGAACGATGCCTTTACAGTGAAAAGTGCCCACCGAGTGTGCAGACGAATAGGAATGGTCCTCGCCTGTGGTCAGTGTTTGTCCAGACCGAGCTAACCTCACGCCCTCTCTCCCGGTCTCCGCAGCCGAGCCCCTGCCGCTCATGGACCTCTGCCGCCGCTCGGTGCGCCTGGCCCTGGGGAAGGAGCGTCTGGCCGAGATCCACGCGCTGCCGCTGCCCGCCTCCCTCAAGGCCTACCTCCTCTACCAGTGACGCTCCGCCACCGGGGACCGGCACCACAGCCACCGCTGCCAGCGCCGAGCCGCCCGCGGGCCCTGCGCCTTGGACGGGCGTCCGCAGCCGTCGGAGGAAGGCCTTGCTCCTCCTCCTCCTCCTCCCGCAGCCCTTCGGGACACGGACGGGGCAGCTCCGGACATAGGCTTCTCTGTCCCCTTCCCTGCATTGGCCGAAGGCCCCTGCATGCCAGTCACAGCCCCTCCTTGGAAAAAGGCACAGAGGACACCCAGCAAGCCTGGCACTGGGCTCACGTCTGCTCCCCGGGTGGCCTGGGGAGCCTCCACCTGCCAGGTTCCAGGGTGAGGCCTGCAAGAGGCGCCCCGGCCCCGAGAGCAGACCCAGGGGTGCTAAGAGGTGCTCAGACAGGGCTCGTGCCGGGGACCAAGCTCAGGACGACAGAAACACACAGGAGGAGGCAGCGGCCGGGAGGGACCGCCGCCCACGGGCACACGCGGCTCAGCATCCGTCCCGCTGCCGCTGCCCCGGACCCTGTATTTATTCTCTGAACAGTAACAGAAGCCATTTATTTATTCCATTTAGAAAGGGACCTGGCTCTGGCCACCTCTCTGGAGGGTTCTCTTGCTTCTCTTCCCCCTGCCACTCCCGGCATGCGTGTGCCTCTCCTGTCCTCGCCGGGCTGTCCGTGGTGTGTCCCCACATGGGCACAGGTGTCTTTGTTTGGGTCCCTTGACCTACAGTTCCCAGGGGGCTCTGCTCTGAGTCCTGAGCGGTAGGAGTATCTTGGGGGTCTCGGCCCCACAGTGGTGGCAGCTCCTGTGCCTCCACGCCTTCACTGACACTCGGGCTCATACACTTTTGCACGTGGTTTATTTCCGTGTCTTCCACAGGCTGTGGGTGTGGGTTTGGCTTGGCTTTTGCCTTCCTAGCTGAGATGTCCCACGTGCATCCTCAGGAGCTCTGGCTTCCCACGGGACAACCGAACCCAGGAGGGAGGAGGAGTGGGTCTCTGTCCCTGAGGAGCTCAGAGCAGGCTGGGGTGCGGGAGACTAGAGAGGCGTCACGCCTCGCAGAAGCCCACACACGTCTCCGCTTAGTGCCTAGTTTATCACGATCCCTCCCCAGAGCCAGAAGGGTGGGGCGGGGCGGGGCGGGGCGGGGCAGCCAGCAGGAGAGGGACCCCCCTCCCTGCCACAGCCCCCCCACGTAGCAGACCCCAACCCCTGCCACCACATTTGCCATTTCTTTATCTCGAAGTCAACTCCGTTCATTTCTGTACAGGTACAAGAGATGACTTTATTTGTTTAAAATGTTTAATATATATGCATATATATATTTGTCCGTAAGAATTATGTTTTAAACAGCTGCTGTAAGGTACCTTTAAAAACAACAAAAAAAGAAGTCTTCCAGTGGAATATATTTTTTAAAGCACAACATTGGTGCCAGGACTGGGTGAGGAATGTAAATCGCCCCTCATTATTGTGGGGTTGTTGCTTCAGGCCCGGGAGCCTTACCTGTAAGACTTTTGAAGATCTGCCTCCCTCCTGATTCAGGCTGGGTCCCGCCCCGATGAATGTTGCACATGAGGAGTTTCAGTCACACAGCCCCGGCCTTCCCGCCCGACCCAGCGCCTCCCGCCGCCGCTGGACGCTTGCGGGCCTCTGTCGTCTCTGCACCCCTCGCCCCTGGCGTCCCCCTCCAGCCCACCCTTCTCTCCTCTCAGCCCAGAGCCCTGTGGCCTGTACAGTCTTGAAACGCCCATTCTATTTTATGATGGTTGATAATAGTCACCTAATAAAGGAAAGTTTATTAAAACACAAAGCCACTTTTGAGTCCCTCTTGGAGCTTTCGGGGAGGGGAAAGAGGCATGGCCGACCCCTCTTGGGGCTCGCCAGCTCCATGGGCCACGGTTTTCAGCAGATAATGAGGGGATTGCTGTCCCCCACCCCATGCCCCTCATCAGATGCCAGCCAGAGCCCCAGGCAAGCAGGAGGACCCTGGACGGGTGATCCTAGAATGTCCCTATCTCTTTTCGGAGGTCTGTGAGCCCGCAGCCCAGAACCAGGGCCTTGTTGACCTAACAGGAAGGATTGTATGCATCACGGGGAGCCTGGGGCTGGTCCTGTGCTATGAAGCTTGAGGTGACAGTGGGCGTTTAGGAGCAGGTGTGGGTGTCCTTGGAGTCCAGGCTCAGGGCAGTCGGTGGAAGGAGCTGGCCATTCATCTTGGGGTCCGTCCCCAGGGCCAAGCACAGTGACGCTGTGGCTGCCTCCGTGGGCAGGGTCCTCACACCCAGCCCCCAGCCGAGAATACGGGAAAGGCTGACTTATCGGGAGGACGGGTGAGTGATCAAGAGAACAGTTGAGAAATGATCACATGTCATGACTAGTTTCCAAAGAATTGAACTGAGTGCAGCCAGCTCCCTGGGGGCAGTTTGCATTCTCAAGGCATGTCGGGGTCCGCGGGGCTGGGAAGTGGGCTGGCCCCAACGGCTGAGCCCCCGGGGCCAGAGTGCCGTGTCCCTCTCGGAGAGCCCCCCAGCCCGCCGCTCTCTCCAGCCCACCTGCCTTAGCAGCACCTGGGACGTGTTTGTTAAAATGCATGTCTCCAGGCCCCACCTGAGCCACACCGAACCCCCGTTTCTGGGGCCGGGCCCAGGAATTGGCTGTTTTCTCAAAATCCCCGAGTGACCTTGCCTGAGTCTGAAGCCCACTGGGACCGTGTCAGCTCTTCCTCTCGGAAGGCTGCTGGGTGAAGGGGAATTCTTTCGGCATGTTGGTGGGTTGGCTCAGCGACAAGCGCACGGCCTCCTGAGTCAGACCTGGGTTCAGACGTTGCCTCTGACCCTCGCGAGCTGTGTGATCTTGGGTGAGCCTCCCCGAGGGGCTGTCATCCTGGGCTCATCTCCTGGGAGGAGAGCCGGGGTGAGATGAGGTTTTAGAACCGGCCTGGCGGGCACCCTAGCCAGCGTGCAAACCCACGCTTTCAGAGCCACCACTGCTTTCTGTTCTGGTAAAAGGCAGTTCCGGGGCTGGAATTGGCCTTGGAAAAGGGACCTGATGCTCCTAAACCGACTTCCTGATAAATGTGCTTTCCTCCCTGGTACAGTCCCCAAAGATGACGGTGGGTGTTGGGAAAGGGACCCCGAGATGCCTTTCCCAGACATGTAGGGAGGAAAAGGGGGTCGGACATTATTTTTAGGTTGGAGTTCACGTCTGGGTGCGTTTGGAGCTCTGGCTGGCTTGGATGGGGCGGCTGAGGGAGGCGTGGGGTCAGGCGGTGGGAGCGGGGAGGGTGTTGTGAGCATAGAGAAAAGGAGGGCCTTTGTGCGGCCTGGAGACCTCTGGGGGGGGCGGGGGGGGCGGGCAGACCTTTGCGTTGAAGGGAGCAGTCTTCATAAAACCATCCAGCAGACTGGCCCATGTGGATGTAATTAATAGCCTGCCTTCCAGCAGGTAGCGAGCAGCCTCTCAGGCTTGGCCCTCGATGGGAAGGGCCCTCCCTCCTCCCTCCACCCTCCTCCCTCCACCCTCCTTCCTCCCTTCTCTCTCCGCATCCATGTCCATCTCCTGCACTCGGCTTCCTCCGCCCTTCCTCCCACCCCTCGCTCCTCTCCTCGGTGAGATGAGGAATGTGGACTTTACTGAACCATAAAGTATGCCGGGGAGCCGGGAGGGGCGAGGACAGAGCAATTAGTTCATGCTGCAGCCCAGACACCCCAGCGTGGTTGGAGTCCAGCTGCAAGGAATATTTGAAATAAATGAGCTGCTCGGGGCCAGGCGTTTGCTGTGTTTTCAGGACGGGGCCATGGCAACCAGGGAGGAAATCATGAGCTAGGGACTGGGCTCTAGAATCAACAAATGATGTCCTGGCCGCGCGAGCCCAGAGGAAGCCGCTCACGGCTCTCCGGGGGCTCCTGGGGCTCAGCTGCTGGCGCACCGGCCGGCCCCGTGTCCTCGGGCCTCGGTGTCCTTGGCAGGGCTCTGAGACCTTTTTCTTTTCTTCTATTTTTCTTTTCTTTTTCTTTCTTTCTTTTCTTTTCTTTTCTTTCTTTTTTTTTTTTTTAAGAGAAACACTTTAGGAAAACCGCTCCTCCAAACCCTTCTTCCCAGGCCGCTGGCCTGATGATGAGTTTCCTGGGCAGAGGGGCGCTCCTCATGGGAAAGGCCAGACTGAGGTCAGCGGGCCACAGGGAAGGGGCTCAGACCTTGCCCGGGGCCTTCCCGCCGGCCCAGCTGCACCTCCTTCCTGGTCTGCTTTAGAGGCAGGGAAAGCGAGGCGGCACCGTCTTCCCTGATTCCCCCGTGAGTGACCTTACAGCGTCTGTAAGAAAGCCTCAGAGCAGCACACGAGTCACAGGACGGAGTCTGGGGGCTTCCGCTGGAACGTCACAAGCGCCTCCCGCACCGCCAGCGGCCTTGGGGGAAAAGCAAAAGTCCCAGAAGCTCGGCCCGGGACTCCGTGCTGTGCGGTGCCTGTTGCTGATGCGGACACGTTGGTGGGCTTATGTCCAGAGCTGTACCCGTGCAGACCCCTTGCTGATGCTGTTTCCTCTGGAGGCCACAGGGGGCTGTGGGCCAGGAGGCTTAGGGACCCCTGGGTGGCGGTCAGCTCTGTGGGCTCTGGGCTCAGAGCACGTGCAAAGGCCTGGGGCTGCAACGCCGCATCTTCCCAGGCCCCGATGTGCTTGTCTTTGAGGGAAAATTCAAGGGGGAATACCGGGATCTGGGAAATGACTCGGGCTCCTCCCCGGCCCTGGGTTTCCTCGAGGAAGCAAGTCCTGGCATCTGAACCAGGAGCTCAGAGTCCCGGAGCCATCACTCCAGTGCCGTCCAGCCTGGCCGTCCACTCAGAGCTGCTGGCGGGTGTTTCCCACGGCAGCACCATCCCAGGACCGCGTCGCTCCCCAGTCACATCTCCCCTGTCTCTTCACAGACGTCCCATTCTCCCTCCCACCCGCACCTCTGGGCCCCACCTTTTGAAGATTTTTCAATGAAAGCCATGTCTGCGAAGCTCCTTCCCGGCGATCTCTGTCAAGCAGAGCTGCCGGCGGAGTTGCAGCCGACCACAGGGTTGCCAATGACCCCAGGTAGGATGAACTCCAGCCAAACGGCAAAGCCCTTCACCTTGCAGCTGGTCCCCACGCTGGGACTGCGTGTGGGGAGAAGGGCCCGCCCTCGCTGCCCGCGGGATGGAAACGAGGAGCCGTGCGGCCTTGCCCAGTCTCTCTGACCCCCGATTTCCACTTTGTGCTCGTTTCCTGTGGCTGCCACAGTGAATTACCACCTACTGGTTGGCTTCATACAACACACATTTAAATCCTTGCAGTTCTGGAGCCAGCAGTCTGAACACAGAGCCAGGCTCCCTCCGGGGGCTGCGTCTCCCTGTCCATGGGCTTTAGAAGGACATTGTCATGGATTAGGGACCCCAGGATTATCCAGGATGAAGTCATCTGAAGGGCCTTAACTCAGTGGCATCTACAAGAGCCCCTTTCAAATAAGATCACATCCAGCCCAGCTGGCGTGGCTCAGTGGTTGAGCGTCGACCTATGAACCAGGAGGTCACGGTTCAGTTTCCGGTCGGGGCACATGCCCGGGTTGTGGGCTCAATACCCAGTGTGGGGCATGCAGGAGGCAGCTGATGCATGACTCTCTTTCATCGCTGATGATTCTACCTCTTTCTCCCTCTCCCTTCCTCTCTGATGTAAAAAATACATATTTTTAAAGCTGGCTTTAAAAAAAAACCAAATAAGGCCACATTCACAGGGCCCAGGGTCAACACGTGGACATTCATCTCTGAGGGCCACCATTAAACCCTCCACATTCCTGTAGGACCAGGACTGGAGCTGAGGGTTTATGGAACAATGAGAGTGGGAAACGGCCCAGGGCCAGGTCTGCCTGGGGTTGGTGTGCTGCTGAAAAGACAAGTCTCCCCATCGTTATCACCTCCCTCCTGCCCCTGCCGCTGCCCCTGCCCCTGGCGTCAGGCCCCTGAGAGCAGATCTGCTGTAGAATCGATGGGCATTCTTCTCGGGCAGTGGTTCTCAACCTTCCTAATGCTGTGACCCTTTAATACAGTTCCTCATGTTGTAGTGACCCCCAATCACAAAATTACTAGGGGCCCGGTGCACAAAAATTTGTGCACTCGGGGAGTGGGGGGCATCTCTCAGCCCGGCCTGTGCCCTCTCGCAGTCTGGGACCCTTTGGGGGATGTCCACCTGCTGGCATGCCTGGCCAGCCTGAGTGAGGGGCTGATGGCTGTTTGTAGACTGGCCAAGTCCCACAGTGGGGACCCTCACCCTATGGGGGTGTGGCCAGCCTGGGTGAGGGGTTGAGGGCCGTTTTCAGGCTGCCCACAGCTCCCATTGACCCAATGTCCCAGCGAGGCTGGCTGGAATCAGGTTTCTGGGGTTTATTTATCTTCTACAATTGAAACTTTGTTGCCTTGAGCAGAAGCCTGGCTGACCTAGGCAGGCAGTTTCCTCCATTGCTGGTGCAACAGAAGCCTCCTGTTTGCTCCGTGGCTGCTGGCCGCCATCTTAGCTAGGTTAATTTGCATACAACCGCTCTGATTGACTGGTGGGCATGGTTTGGCTGGTGGGCGTGGCTTAAGTGTGACAGAGTGAAGGTCAATTTGCATATTACTCTTTTATTAGATTAGATTTTCGTTGCTTCTTCATAACTGTAATTTTGCTCCTGTTATGAATCATAATGTAAATAGCTGATATGCAGGATGTATGTAGGTGACCCCTGTGAAAGGGTCGTTCAACCCCCAAAGGGGTCGTGACCCACAGGTTGAGAATGGCTGTCCTAGGGGGTGGGTGCCCAGGTTTCACATGAAATCCACAGGCTCAGGCTCAGGTCAGGATGTGGAGAGAACTTGAAACCTGTCAGTGGACAGACACTTGGCCTCTCTCTCCCTTTCTGGGTGTCCCTCCGACCAACTGCAGCGAGTGGGTTGGGTGGTCTGGGAAGACGTGGCATTGCTCAGGAGTCATCAGAAACAGAGGCCGAGCCAGGGACATGATGCCCCGCGTGCCAAGTGCCCCTGGAGGCTCAGAGCCCATCCCCCTCTGTCTTTCTGTGGGACAGAGGGGGGCGGCTTGCCTCCCTGCAGCTTCCCAGGAATTGATCGTACAAGGAAATGGAATGTGAGCCCCGGGCTATTTAAAGAGCAAGAGAGACTGGGGGGCTGCGGGGGCCAGCCAAGCAGGGTGCCTGGGGCGGCAGGCTCCTCGGTGCACACTGCACATGGTTTGATTTACTGGACGGCCACGAGCGACTCCAACTTCAGACAGAGAAGTATTTGAAGCAGCTGCCAGATGTTGTGTCTGAGCCGGGTTTTTACAACTTGCTTACTGGTTAGCAGCCTGCCTCCCGCTGGAGTCCGGCTCCCCCACCCCCTCGCCGCCCCGGGTTCAGGGCCCTGGCACGGGCCCATGGGCCTTTGCTCAGCGTCCCAGCTGCTCCCTCCCCACCCCCCAGCCTGTTTGGCCTGAGGGCAGCCAGGGGCGGGAGCCCAGTTTCCGAAGCACCTCACCTTCCTGGGGATGGCAGCGTGGCCCTGACTTCAGGGCACCTTGCAGGCACCCTGAGCTTGTGGAATGTTCTGGCTGCTGGACCTCCTGGGGCGGACAGACACCCCCAGATGGCTTTGCGGAGGCACCTGCGGGTGCTTCCAGCCCCTACAGTCAGTGTGGAAGGCCACGGGGGACCAGGGCTGAGACCGGTTCATCCAGGGGCTTCTGGAAGGTTCCCAAACCTCTGGAAATCCCAGTGGACCAGGGGGTTTCCAGGGAGGCACCAGTGGGTCTGACCTTTGCATGGAGGCCACCGTGCCGGGCCAGAGGCCAAGCCTGATGAGGGAGCCGAGATGTCCCCAGTGTGAGACGGTGGGGTGCACAGGACTCAGGCTTGGGGGTGTTCCTCAGCCCTCCCCCCGCCGAGGAGGCCTGTGATGGGAGGCGCATGACTCAAGTGTTCACTCCTGAGGCCACTTGGAAGGGCTGCTCAGATGCTGTGGAGCGAGTGGGTGACACGAGAAAGGGGTGGGGACGCGGGTGGGGGCAGGGGGGTGATTAGCCTCGTTGCATGTGAAAGCGCATTTGTCGGTCCAGGAATCCCGGACGCCGCCCAAGTGGACACAGTGTTCAGTCCCCTCCCGCGGGCGCCAGAAGTGTTTTGTCCGCGGGACAGGAAAACAGCCTCCGCGAGCTCAGGGTTTGGCTCTCCTCGAACGGGATGCCTCGAGGGCCGCTGGGAGGAGCAGGGCCCGGAGGCTGTGGGGCTTGGGGAGCAGCTCGGGGCCCCGGCTGCCGGGGGAGCCCCCCTTTGTGCCTTTCTGACAGCCCTAAGGAACCGGCTTCTCTGAATCCTCCGGAGAAACAGAAAGAGCAGCAGCGCCCAGGGCAACGTCTGCCAGGAGCCCGGGTTCCCAGAAATGGTGGCAGAACGTGGGGAGCTCTGGCCCTCAGCAGGAGGAAGCTCACAGCGTCCGGCAGGAGTGCAGAGACCCGGGCAGGGGGCAGGGGTGTTGGGGTTCAGACTCACAAGGCCCATTGCCAATCCCATGACTCAGGACGCTGCCTCTGGGAGCCTCAATTTCCTCTCTATAAAACGGAATAATGATGCCTTCCGGTCAAAGATCAAATGAGTCTAGGGGTGGGGCGATGCCCTGGGAAGCTGCAGAGCCCACACACGCCCACACACATACAATATAACATCTATTCATGGGGAAGAGGGGAGATATGCACCTTAGCTAGGCCCGCCCCCCCCCATAAGGAGCACCCCTCCCTCGGGCCCTGTGGCCTCTTCTCCCGCACCTGCAGCCATCCCTGAGAGCAGGCACCCCTCTCGCCTCCCCCACCCCCAGCTTCCTGGAAGGATGAGCCGAGGCAGCAACCAGCCCAGAGTCCCCTTGGAGGACCCAGGCCCTTGAAGTCCTCCTGGCCACCTCGGAGGAGGCCCCAGGCGAGCAAGAACAGGTGCCACAGCCTCCGTGGTCCCATTTGGCAAACGCACCTGGATTCCTTGTCTCTGCCAGACACAGGGTGCACCAGGGATTCAGACTCAGGAAACCAAGCTTTTGAGCAAAGGGCTCAGGGGGTGGGCACAGACCCATAGACATGAGAGGTGGGACTCCGAGTGATGCAGGAGATGGTGAAGGTCCTCTGCCAGGGGATCAGGGCAGGGGTGCCCTGGCAGGGCTTTGAAGGGTGAATAGGAGTTTTTCACGGAGAGAGAACTGAGCCCTTCAGTGTAAGCCCCTCTATAAAATGGGGACGGTTGAGACCGCGGTGAGTGGCCTTAGGTAAGGTGCTGGGAGCAGCGTCTGCCCCACGGTGAGCGCCTTTCATGGTGGTGCCTACAGCAATCCGATTTCTCATAACCACCGCCATGCTAAGCTCCCAGCCTCTCTGCGCCCCACGGGCAGCCCCTGGAAGGAGCCCTACACCCAGACCTCAGGGTCCTCTATTCTGCTTTCACACGGAAGCCCTCCCATCTGCGGCAGCTCCTGGCCCCGGTCCTGGCTCCGGACTCCCCTGGGTGCTCCCAAGGAGAGCTGGGCCCCTTGAGCTGCACTCTTGGGGTCTCTTTTTTGAGAACAGTTACGGTGGCTGCTTGGAGCCCACTTACCACAGTGCAGTGTCCTGGGAAGCGGGTTCGGTGCTCCCAGACCTCTTCTGCGCATGGTGAGTGCTCCCCCCACCCAGCACTCTGGGAGTGTCAGTGGGTCAGCCCAGTGAAGCTGCTGCCATGCCATGGAGTGTTGTGTGGGTGGGGGACAGGGCCCCAGCACCGCTAGGTAAATCAAGGCTGCCACAGGCAAGTCAGGGGCTGGGCCTGGGACTGGTGAGAAATGAGGCTGGCAGCTAGGAAGTGGGGGCTGGGGTGCCCACGTCTCCTCACAGCACTGGCAGCCCTTTAACTAAGGGGCTGATATGATCAGATAAGTTGTGAGTCTCCTGCATGTCACCCCAGGACCTGAGTCTGTGTTTTCATGTCTGTCTCCCTCCATGTCCCTCGGAGGGTATCCTGAAGGCAAGACCTGAGTCATATTAGTAAATGCTCCATATGTGTTTGAGGGTTGATCCAGAGAATGAATGAATGAATGAATGAATGAATGAATGAATGAATGAATGAATGAGGTGGTAACTGTGAGCCTAGAACAGGCCTCCTTGGTCCATCACCCAGAGCCTGGCTCTGCCTTGAAGCCCAGAGAGCAGGTGACCAGCCACAACCTCTGCTCTGGTTTCTGCAGCCGCGGCCGCTGCCTCAGGCCTGTCCCAGGCGGGTGGCGTCGCCTTCGTCCCTTCTGTCACCGCTAGTGAGGGAGAGGCTGTAGCTCCCGACGCGCCTTGTTTTCTCCGAAAACATCCCCACGGCCAAGAGCGCTGACCGCACGGGTTACCTTGGTCTCCCCGCCAGGGTTGTTCCCAGCTCATTTTTATGAGCTGTTTAATCTGCAGTCTTCTGTTCTCAACAACTGGGGCTCGCATTCCAGGATGGCCCAAGTGATAACACCAGCTGTCTAGACAGAGGCCAGCCCACGGACACTATCATAAATAAAAATAGCTTTGTGCTCGGGCCCTCGTGAGCCTGGGGAGGGGTGAGCAGACTCCCGGCGGGTGGCTGGGACTGGCTGGCGGCTCCCACACCCCTGCCCCTGCCCCGCAGACCTCTGCCCCACACCTAGGGGGCCGATGGGCCCACACTGCCTGCGGGAGGAAGGAGGTCAGACGTCCTTGGGGGACTCCCTCGGACCCCAGCCAAGCATCCCCCTCCCTCTGGCCTGGGGCAGTGGACACCCAGCTGGTCAGTGTGGGCTTTAACTTTGAACTCCATCCACTGGCCCCGGGCTGGGAAGGCTGTGGAACCAATTGGGTTAAAGTGAGAAGAAAGGGCGCCCTCCACCCGGCGCAGACCTGGGGGCCGGCCCACGGGGTCAAGGCAGACTTTTCAGCTGCTCCCGCTCCTCCACCATCCATCTGCCCTGCCTGTCACGTGCCCCCTTCATTCCCTCACTTACTTGGCCTCCGCTTTCCCTTAGGGCCTGCCCGGCGATGGTGAGGATCGGGTCTGGGTCCGAGAGCGGCAGGCCTACAGGGGGGCCTCAGGGTATCCCAAGCACAGCAGCACGCGCGTGTGCGTGCGTACGTGTGCACGTGCCAGGAGTGTGCAGGGGCCTCCTGAGTGCGTCCAGGCCGGGTAAGGGGGCTCGCCCAGCTCCCACCAGCGCAGGCCTGAGTCCTCACATTTGCCCTCCCACTCCCATATGGGCCCATTGATGTCCACACGGACAGCAGCCCGGCACCTGAGGCTGCCCGTGCAGTAGGGGCCTGCGCACCTGCAAGGCAGCCTCGGCTACCTCGGCCCCTCCCCAGGCCCCCCCCAGGCCCCCAGATTGAGTCCCTGGGGCAGAAAGCTGGCTCCCCTTCAGCCCCGGTGGCTTCTGGTGTGGGCTGGGGGAGTCCCGGATCAGTAGGCGAGCAGAAGAAGGAGATGTGCACAGAACCAAGAGGGGGTGCTTGGCCATGGACCCTGGCCTGGGGGTGGGGGAGGGGAGCTGTGGGCTGGGTTCACTCAGGACATGCGTGTAAGTGCCGGGCATGCGTGTGGAGGAAGGGGCCCTGGGACCAGGTTCCAAATGCGGTGCACAGCCCACCCAGGATAGGAGGGCTTTCCAGAGGGACTCCCTCGCTTCTCCAGCCACACAAGGCAGGGCCCCTGGGAGCCGAGACAGAGAAAAGGCGGGGGCCACAGGCAGGAGGGGAGGAGTGCGCCTGGGCCCTCCCCCTGCTCCCCAGAGCAACAGCCAGGGGGTGCCGGGGTCTTTCCTGTGGCTCTCTGCTGACCTGCGGCATCTTGAGGGCAGACGTTAGTGAGGAAGTCCCCAAACCAGGCCACAGCCTGCGCTGGGAGGGCTGGGGCCTCTGCCAGGACCCTCAGACAGAGGATCCGTTCGGGAAGGGGACTGTGCACTCTGGGATTTTTCCTCTTCTCCCTTCCTCTCTCCCCTCTTCCCTCGTACCCGCAGCGTCAAAAGGAGAATTGTCCGCCCGCATTCGGTAATGAGAGAATGTTGTAAGGGAAGATGCTTCCTGCTGCCCCCAATTACTCCCATCTCAGTGACCCCGAGACCCTCCGGTGGCCAGTGTCCCTCCCCTTATTAGGAGACCACCTCAGGCATCTTCCTTTCCTGGCTGTGCTGAAAGGTGTCTGGGAAACTCCGGGGAGGGAGGGACGAGAAGTCGCTGTCCCCTGTCCCCCTGTCCATGAGCCTCACACCTCCGACTCACCGATGCCGGTGGCATAAGCTGGAGGGAAGTCAGAGAGGCAGGATGGGCCTGCCAGGGAACAGCAAAAGCTGCCGGAAGCCACAGGCTGTCCCTCTTATTCTGCGCCAGGGACGGGCCAGGCGAGGGTGCACCTCACCCAGGACAGGAGCCGAGGGGAAGAAGAGACTGTGGCACCCACTAGCTCCAGAGAGAGGACAACAAGGCCAGGGCAGATGCGGCCACACCTCATGCCCTGTCCCTCGCACCCCCATCCAGCTCACAGGAGGCGCTGAACAGAAGCAGAGGTGATTGAAGACCCGTGAGTCGGGGTCAGGAAGGAGCGGTTTGACCGAGCGCCGCCGGGGCGAGTGACCCGAGAAATCAGAGCACTCGGGGCTGTTGCATAAACCACCTGCCGACCAGCCACAACGCAGAGTCTGCCTCAGTCTGCTCTCAGCTCGACCATGAGGCCGCTGGCTGCCTTGGTTTCAGGGAGAAGGAAACAGTGACACACGAGGGGACAGGTTTTCCCGAAGCGCCTCTCACAGCTGGGAGGAGGCAGGGCCCGGGTCCACAGAGAGACGCTCTGATTCTGAGCTGGCCCGGCGCCCCCGCCTCCCCGTGTCCCAGGCCGCCTGGCACCGAGTTGGCACAAAACATGTTTATTCAACGCGCGAGCCAGAGAAAACAGCCTCCCCTGCTGGCTCCGGAGCCTCTGGCATTTACTGAGGATGCGGAGGGAGGCGAGAAGCACAGGACCAGTGGCCCAGCCTTGTGGGCCTCCCGCCTGGCTGGACACAAGGTGACCAGAGGGGACGGGAAGACACAGGGTCCACTGCAGAGTGTGGCCCGGCCGCCAGGCCTGGGAACGAGACTCAGGGGCAAGGATGGGATTGGGACAGGACCCGTGTCCAGTGTCTGCTGGGAGGTCTCACATCCCAAGTGCCATTTGGTTCTCTTGCAAAGGGAGCGGGATCCTTTCCACAGCAAAGGACCCTGAGGTCCAAAAGGTGGAGGGGCCCGGCCGGTGTGGCTCAGTGGTTGAGCATTAACCTATGAACCAGGAGGTCACAGTTCGATTCCGTCAGGGCACATGCCTGGGTTGCAGGCTGTCTAGTGTGGGGTGTGCAGGAGATGCCGATCAATGATTCTCTCTCAACAGTGATGTTGCTATCTCTCCCTCCCTCTCCCTCCCTCTCCCTCCCTCTCCAAAATTGATAAAAATATATATATGTTTTAAAGGGTGGAGGAGCTGATCCCGAGTGCTAAGATGTGGCAGCCAGGCTCTGGTCTGCTCGTTCACTCTGTGGGGAGGTTTACAGTGTCCAAGTCCTGAGACGTCCATCTGCACACAGCACCCAGTGCCCGCTCCCCGCCCGGACGGACTGCCCTGCCTTCCCATCCCTCTGCAGAGGCACCTGTGCTGAGGAGGAAGAAGGCCCAGGGCCAGGTCTGTGTGCCCAGCTCTCCCCGTGGCTGCAGGTGACTGGCGCCGCCACCCCTGCCCTTTCCAGAAGCCTCAGCTGCCTTCTGACTCCCTTGCTCCGATGTCTTGCCTGGGACTCGGCAGGCTCTGCTGGGAGCCTGAAGCCCAGGACGAGAGCCCCCTGAGCAGCTGCTGGAGAACCGAGCCAGCACAGCCCCCGCGGTCAGGCCTCGCTCCCCGCACCCCGAAGATCTGTTCTCGGAGGCAAACAGGCTTTCCCGGGGACCCCAAGGGCATTGACCATGGCAGGGAAGCCCAGGGTCCAGCACAGGGGTCTGGAGGCAGCCTTCAGTGCCAGGTGTCTGCCGCAGGGATGTGGGCAAATAGCTCGGCCTCCTGAGTCTGTGTTCCTTCCAGCGGGAGTGATGCTGACTGTGCAGACGGAAGGAGGGGGAGGAAGGGCCCGGCTGGTCGTTGTATCCACCTGCATCCCCACAGGAAACAGGTGGCACCTTTGCCAGCACTTGGGAGGGTCCATCACAGCAAGGTGCAGGGGAACCTCCAGAGAGGCAAGGAGCGCACAGGAGCCTGCAGCTGGCACCCCAGCGCCTGGAAGGACCATGGTGGGGACAGGAACCCACGCCCAGAATGGAGGATAATTGGGCAGAGCGGGACACAGCCAGTCCACGCGGGCTTTGGAGTGTGTTGAACAGTGTCCCCCGAAACTCACATCTCCCCGGCAGACGGCCACCTCATGTAGTTAGTTAAGGATCTCGAGAAGAGATCAGCCCGACTTAGGCAGAGTCCTACTCTGTCCCCGGAGAGGGTGCCGGAGAGACAGGCAGAGGAGGAGGCCGCGTGAAGACCGAGGCAGAGCTCCACGCAATGCTCCCACCAGCCAAGAAACACCGGGAGCCACCCGCCCGGGGCTGGACGGGCTGGGGCAGACCCTCCCCAGAGGCTCAGAGAGCCCGTGGCCCTGCCGACACCCTCATTCAGACTTATGACCCCTGACCTGTGAGAGAATACATTTCTGTTGTTTTAAGCCTCGAGGTCTACAGCTCCAGGGAACTGCTCAATGAATACCTTGTCCTCAGTCTCCCTCCCTCCAGCCCTCAGTGGGGCTCCCAACCAGAAGGTGGAGGGCGAAGGGGTTCCCTGGGGTTTACAAAGAGCATCCCTGAGTCAGGAGCAGGAGCAGGTGGAGCCAGGACCTGCAGGGCAAGGAGAAGACACGAGATAATGGTTATTATCACCGTGACGTCCCACCCAGGTCCCACGGGGGGAGGGGGAAAGGGGGCTGTGGCTCCTCTGTGCCCAGGAATGTAAAACCAAGGCCTTGGAGAGCCTGGTGGAGCCCAGCCTGCGCTCAGCTTCTGTGTTGATGACGCTATCGATACGTTGGCGAAGTGCACCCTTCCTCTTTGCCGTTATCACCTGGGCATCGAGGTGCTTTCTCTCCCGTGCCCCCGGGCCTCTGCCCAGACCATCGTGTTATCAAACATCAGAAAAGAGGGTCCCCATTTGCAGGAAGGGGTCCAGGAGAATTGAGATAGGGGCTCCTGGGGAGGGTTGTTCTCCATCCTCTCCCAGGCCACACAGTGGAGGATGGAAGATATCCCAGCAGGAAGCTCGCTCGGGGTTTGTGGAAAGTCCCAAATAAACGTGCTGGAGGATTCGTGCGATGCCTCGTGACTCCCCCAGCAGGCAGGGGTGAGCCGCAGCCTCTTCCCCGCGGGAGACCGCTGGTCTCAGCACCGACGGCATTCGGGCACTATTAGAGGACTGTACGTCGCCAGTGACAGACTCGCAAGCTGGGTTAAGCTGAACAGGATCTAGTGGTTCCGGTGTCAGAAGGCTAAGGATGGGCTGCTCCCGGCCTGACCGAGTGGGCAGGTGGCACCCAGGACTCCTCTCGGTTTAGGGTTTGACTTCCTGCTTGGACTCCCTCTCCAGGCAGGTCCCCGCTTGCGTTGGCCAGATGGCCACCGGCTGCTCCAGGCTTATATCCGTCCGTCCTCAGCCACCTCAGTGGAAAGAGTGATTCTCTCTCTCCCGCGCAGAAGTCCCCTGTGGCCGTGGAGAGGCACTGTTCCGACCTTCCCATCTCCTGGTCACCTGCTCCATCCCGGGACCAGCAACGTAGGAGGCTGTCTCTGCAGAGGCTTTGATTGGCTTCACCAGCTTTGAGTCCATCTTTTTTTAAATGTATAGATTTATTATTGCTATTGTTATTTCAGAGAGGAAGGAAAGAGAATCATTGGTTGTTTGCCTCCTGCACGTCCCCACACTGGGGATCGAGCCCAAAATCTGGGCATGTGCCCTGACCGGGAATCAAACCGTGGCCTTCTGGTTCATAGGTCGCTGCTCAGCCACTGAGCCACACGGGCCGGGTGAGAATCAGGCTCAATTCTTAAGGCTTTCTGGTGACATCCAGAGTCCCGGCATGGCTCTCTGAGACAGGGCATTCCAATCAGAGTCTTAGTAAGACCACACCGTTTGGAATTGGTCTTACTGGGTTTATGCAAAGAGATGTATTGCCAGGCTCATTCATTAAGAGCTGCCGAATTCTGGAGAGATGGGGTAAGGAGAAAAACGAAAAGCGAGCAGTTAGCATTCCCTAGAGTGGCAGACAGATCCCACAGCCTTTTGGACACAGGCTTCTCTACTGGCACACACAGCGATGCCTCACGGGTCAGGAAGGTGAAACCAGGGAGAAGGAGCCGCTGGGAAGAGGCCACTGCCCTGCTCCCTCCGTCCGCCTGAGTGGACTCTGGGGAACCACTCCAGACACGAGAGAGAGCTGTGAGTTTTGTTTTTTGTTTTTGGGTTTTTTTTAGGGAAATGGTTTATGGAAGGAGAGGAGGGTGGATTCTGACAGTCACCCTTCCCTGAGTTGGCACCTATGGGACCGATCACACACTGAGCAGGATCTTGGCAGCCTCCAGGGCTGGGGGAGCCTGGCAGAGCTGTTTGTTGGCCAGGGGCTGGGCCCTGCTGGGCATGTCCCCGGATGGTCTCAGAGGCCCCGGGAGGCAGGAGAGGACAGTGCAGCCCAGGAGAGGCTCCGGCAGTGGTGGGTGCTGAGGGCCAGGGTGGTGCTACTTTCTGCCGACCTCGGGAGCCCCCTCCATGAAAGCCCTGAATCCTGCCAGACTGGGCTCTAGGTGCCTGAGGCCTCCCGCAAGCCTAGGAACCAGGCTTGGGTAGGACCCCAGCCTTTCTGAGCTCCAGGGGGAGCAAGTCCTGTGGGGCTGAGCGTGGAGGCTGCTCCTGGTCCCTGCAGGCTGGTCCCCGAGGATGGATCCCAGAGCCCAGAGTCCTCTGTCCAGGCCTCAGTGACCCAGCAGCCGAAGAGATTTAAAATGACGCTCCAGCCATAGCCGGTTTGGCTCAGTGGATAGAGCATCGGCCTGCGGATTGAAGGGTCCCAGGTTCAATTCCAGCCAAGGGCACATGCATGGGTTGTGAGCTCAATCCCCAAGGCAGGAGGCAGCCAATCAATGATCTTTCTATCTATCTCTCCCTCTCTCTTTTCCTCTCTGAAATCAATTTTTAAAAAATAAAATAAACTGGGGCGGGGGGGGGAGGGGGGGATTTATAAATAAATAAATAAATAAATTACTCTGCAGTCCTAGCTGGTTTTTCTCAGTGGACTGAAAGGTCCCAGGTTCGATGCCCGTCAGGGGCACATGCTCCATCCCCAATAGGGGGTGTGTAGGAGGCAACCGATCAATGATTTTCTCTCATCATTGATATTTCTATCTCTCCCTTCCTCTCTGAAATCAATAAAAAATATTTTTTTTTAAAAAAAAAGAAAGGAAATGACTGCCCAGTGACATCAGTGAGGCTGAGTGGTGCCCTCGCTCGGGGAGTGAAGCCGGGCACTGTGACGGCTGCTCCGCTGGCACGGAGCCCCTGGCCGAGGCCAGCCGGCCACACCCTTGGACAAGCCAGGTCTTTCCTGAGTGGAAGCAGGGTTCAAGGCCCGTGTGCTCTGCAGGACTGAGGAACGCGCAGGCCATCCCGGTCCCACAGAAAAGGTGGGAAGGTCTGGCTGGCAGCCGGGAGGTTATGGGAGAGGAGGCTGAGGCACTTCCAGGCGCTTCTCCACCCTCCTGAGTCACACGGGAACTGGGCAGGTGGCTGGGGGGGGGGGGGGGGGGGGGGGGGGGGGGGGGGGGGGGGGGGGGGGGGGGGGGGGGGGGGGGGGGGCTGGGGCCTTGACAGCCTTGCTAAGCTCACAGTGGGGACAGGAGGAGGGGCCTGGAGCCAGCGAGGGAAGGCTGAGAGGAGGCTGGGAGGAGGGTACAGCTGCAGGCTCGACTTCCTCTCCCCCACCCCCCAGCTCCCACCCGGTTCCAGGGACAGGGCCCACCAAAGACCTCATTCTCTGGACACGCTGGTGGGCTCCACCCGCAAGGACCGGGACAGGGTGGGGGTTGGGAGGCGGCCTCCCCATTCCCAGATGACCCCATAGCAGCCACGCCTGGACTCAGATCCCTCTCACTGCCTCCCCCACCCCCTTAGCTGCTTGCTATCGCCTTCATTCCATCCCCAACATCCAGCGCAGAGCCAGGCATACAGTTGGTGCTTGGTAAGTGCCGATTGCCTCTAGTGTCACAGTGCACAGGCCATCCAGTCCCCGCTTTGTCCCAGAGGGTCACGCACAAACTAGGTACGAAACCATCAGCAAAAGCTGGGTTGCATGCCCTGGGAAAGGTGGCTGACAACCAGCCAGGGCCCTGTATGCTGAGGGGAGAGGTCCCCGCCCCTCCCTGCCCCAGGGAGATGCTGATGCAGACCTGCCCGTGCCAGCATCCTGGGGACACCCACCGCCTCACCGATTTGCAGGCTGCCTTTGGGCACCCCCCTTGCTTGCTGTTCGCAGAGCCATGTCCTGCCAGCTGCCAGGCTGGCAGCCTCGCGTCCTGTGGCTGGAGGCCCAAGTGGGGAGCCCAGCGGAGCCTTCAGAAGCCTGGCCTTGGCTGACACCTCTGGGAATCCCACCGCCTCTTGTGTGGACAAACACCCCCAGAGCCCCACAATAAGCAGCCATCCCCGCAAGAATCACACAGCCAGGCTTGGCTCTGCTGGGAGCCACTGCGGCAGATGCTGGGGGCTGGGACCGTGGCTCTCTGCAAACTGACCCGGGCTTTGGGGTGCAGAAGGGGAGCGAAGCGAGCTCAGGCTGCCAAGCCAGCCCGGGTCCAGCCACCCGGCCTTTTCTCACCCAGGCGGGCGAGGAGGACCTGGGGGAGGGCCTTAGTGCCAGCTGCTCCCCTGCACGGGGACCAGGGGCCAGGCAGCTGGGATTCGTCAGAGGTTCCGAGTTGGGTCCTTGGCCGGCCCAGCCATGGGGACCTTCTCCAAGTGGAAACCTCGGCCCGGGCTTAACCAGAGGTTGGCTTAGGAGCTGGAGACATCGATGGCCAGGCCAGGCCACGCCATCTGGAATCTGCAGCGAGGAGCAGTTTGGCTTTGACCGCTCTGGCCCCGAAGGAGAGGGGTGAGCGCCTTCCTGCCGGAGCCGGGAGACGGAGGGTTCTTTACACCCACAACTGAGCCTCCGACTCAGCCAACCAACAAGTAGCCCTGAAGCCCGCTCTGTGCCAGGGGTGGGCACTGGGATGCAGAGATAGACAGGTCTCATGCATGCACTACCCTAGCGGAATTCCAGGCAGCCAGGTCGGTCTGTCTGTCTCTCTGTCTGTCTGCACAGATGCCCAGAAGCCCAGAGCAGGCTGGGAGCCACCTGGAACATGCCCCCAGGCCAGGCTGTGCAGGGTGGGGAGGAAGCTGGGCTGCCTGGGGCAGCAGGAGGGGATGAGGAGGCAGGAGAGAGGCTCTGGGGTGGGCGGGATCTTTGGTTCAGCCGTCCCTTCCCAGCGCCCACAGCGTGCCAGGCCCTGGGAGGCATGAGCAAGCATGCCAGCCCGCAGCCAGGGGAAGTGACTCGCCTCCGAGGCTCCTGCAGGCTGCACCCTGGAGAGCACACAGGAAAGACTTTGCAAGTTTTACGGCCACTGAAGTCAGCTCAGGCCTGGGGAGGGCTGGGGCCAAGCGGCCGGTTCTCATTAGGGGGTTGGGCTCTTCGCAGGGGCCCTCAGCGCGGGCCACGCCAGGTTTGCCGAACCACCAGCACTGTTTTGCAAGGTGTCTCCCAGCAACAGGGACACTTTGATGGGGCGGGGGCAGGGGACACCCTGGAACAGGTGAGCGCCACAGCCAGCCTTGCTGCACGGCTTGTGAGCAGCCAGGCCTGGACACCCGCTGAAGCCGGTCAGCCACTCTTGCCGCTGCGAGGGGCTGCCCCTCTAACCTCAGCCCAGGGCAGCGATGCCAGGATCCCAGGGGAGTTAGGGCGGGGCCTCGTTCTGGGTTTCACTCACTGCCTTAGGTTGCCCGGGGTGAGCATTCACCACTGTGCCTGGCGCGCACACACACACACACACACACACACAGTAGGTGCTAAAAAAAAAAAAAATGAAGGATAAATCACTGGAAGCCAGTATCTAGACAAAGCCTAGTATAAAGTAGGTGCTCAAAAAAAAAAATGTGGACCTGCCTGGCTGGGTTGCTCAGTGGTTAGAGTGCCGGCCCCCAGGCCAAAGGGTCATGGGTTCAATTCTCCATCAAGGGCATGTACCTCAGTTTCAGGTCCCCCTAGCCCCTATTGGGGCGCATGTGGGAGGCAACCAATGGGTGTGTCTTTCTCACACCGATGTTTCTCTCCCTCTCCTCCCCCCCCCCTTCCACTCTCTCTAGAAATCAATGGGGAAAAAACATCCTTGGGTGAGCATTAAAAAAAAAAAAAGTAGACCAAATAGCCAAATCCAGTGTTTAGAACTCTGCCTGGCATACAGCAAGCACTCAATGTGTGTGTTCAACAAACGAAGGCACGCAGGGCAACTTCAGCAGGGGCAGGAGGCTACAGAAGCAGGTGCCCTGTTGTGTTTGCCTGGTGTCCGCAGGGCCTGAGCCTGGTGGGGGCGGGGTGACGGAGGGACACTGGCCAGCAGCTGGTCGGACAGGGTGAGTCTGGCCTTTGAGTGCTATTCCCGGCAGTTCCTCTGATTCACAGCTGTCCCGGGAACAGTCATGGCTGTGTCAATAAATATTGGTGACTCCGAATGACCTCTCCCTCTTGCAAGGCCGTGGGGGCCTTCCTGCCCCCAGAAGACCCAGCCGGGCTGTTGTGACGGAGGCAGCCCGGGAATCCTGGCCCGCTCAGGCCAGTCCAGGAACCACGCGCTGCTCCCAGCTTTGCACCGCACCCTGACGTCCCAGACTCCCGGGTTTTCACGAGCACGGGTGCGAGGGGCGGCCGACAGGGAGGCTGCGGCTCAGAGCCAAAGAGCTGCTCTGCCGGGGCCTGCCCGTCCTCCCACACCCCTGCCTGGACAGCCCTGGGCCTCCCTCCCTGTGCTAAGAGGGCAGTGTCGTGTCCCAGGTGGACAGGACCGATGGAGGCAACCTGCCCTTGCTCTTGCCGTGACCGTCACTGTCTGGGTTTAAGTTGTTTCCTCAGCTGGGTCCCCTTCCCAGGGCGCAGGTTTCACCGTGAAAGGAAGGGGTGGCTGTGAGCACACAGGATTGTGTCCTCTCAAGTCGGGTTCAAAAACGATGGATTGGATCAGGGGGAGAGGAGACATGTAATACTTGTAAACAATTTAAAAAATTAAGTTAAAAAAAACAACTATGGATTGGGAGCTCTGGGGGATTGGGGGGCACGCCCAGCCCAGCGGCTTGGCCCTGCCTCTCTAGAGCAGCTCAGGGCTGCGATGGGCAAGTCCACGTGCTGCCGAAGGGCCTGTGAAGGTGACGGGGACGTGCCTCCAGACACCACGTGTAACTCCCGGTCGGCTCCTGGCTGAGAGCAGCGTGTAGGGACTACTGAGGCCCAATCCCGCGTTGCATCTTACATGACACTTCTGCACCGAAGTTAAGTTCCTGGGAATAACATGGGATTTCGGTCACGCAAGAGACTGTCCTTGAGCTTAGAAGACCCTTGTCTGAATGGTCAGGAGGGAGCACGGCTGGTGTGGCTCAGAGGTGGAGCGCTGGCCCATGAACCAGGAGGTCAGTTCCTGGTCCAGGCACATTACATGCCCAGGTTGCAGGCTCACTCTCCATTAGGGGGCGTGCAGGAGGCAGCCGATCGATGTTCCTCTCTTTTCCCTCTCCTTTCCTCTCTCTAAAAACCAATAAAAACACATTTAAAATAAAAAGAATACTCAGGAGTGAAACGCCACTGTGTCCGCGAGTGACATGACTATGAGGTATTCGCTGGCCCTCTGCGCAGGAATGAGCCCAGCAAAGCAGGGGAAGGTGCCCAGGATGGGGGCAGCTGCTCGGAGAACAGGCTGGGGCCAGGAGGCCTCAGGAGGCTGTGGCGCTCAGTACTCGGCAAGCGATGGCAGGGTGCTGGCAGGACCAGGAAGGGGGCAGGACCAGGAGGGTGGCAGGTAGAGAGACTCGGGAGGTCCTTGGGAGGTAGAGTTCACAAGGCTCGGTGCTGGTTTGTATGTGGGGAGAGGGTGTAGAAGGGTCAAGAGCTCCTGTTTGTGGCAGGACTTCCAGGCACATGGAGGGGCCACCGTGGGAGGCAGGGGCCTGGGAGAAGCAGATTCCCAGGGGAGACAGCCAGTTGCAGACATCCGAGTTGCAGACATCCGAGTTTGGGGCCATGGGGCATCTCAATTAGAGTCCTAGGATTTTGCCCAAATAACTGTGAAACCAGAACTCTGACCTCAGTGATGCCAGCCAGGCATGCTAGGCAGGAATGGGAGACAAGAATTTTCAGCCTGGCTGCGGGGAGGGGGACAGATACAGAAGCGGGTAGTTACATGGGGCCAAGGAAAACTTGGTGGACACCTGAGCTGAATGCCCAAGCATTAGCAGGAGCTGGACAGCTAAGAGTGTGAGGCAGAGGTACAGTGGGGCGGGGAGTAGGGTGGGGGAAGAGACATAAAGGAGAGGGAGAGAGAGAGAGAGAGTTACCGGGCTGAGTGTATTAGTCTCTTATCGCTGCTGTAACAACTTACCACAAACTTAGTGGCTTCAAACAACATTCCTCTCTTCTTCTGGAGGCCAGAAGTCTAAAAACAGTCTCACTGGGTGTTTTGGACCGAACTGTGTCCCACACAAATCCATACATTAAAGCTCTACCCTCCATTGAGACGATATTTGCAGAAAGGACATTTAAAGAGGTAATGAAGGTTAAACCAGGCATAAGAATGGGGCGCCTACCCAATAGGAGTGGTATCTTCCTAAGAGGAGGAGGAGACACCAGAAGGACACCCCCCCCAACACACACACACATGCAGAGAGAAAATGTCATGTGAGGACACAGTGAGGAGGTGGCTGTCTATAAGCTAGGAAGAGAGACTTCATCAAAAAGTAACTTTTCTGGCACCTTGATCTGGAACCTCCCCAGCCTCCAGAATTGTGAGAAAGAACCGTCTGCCATTGAAGCCTCCCCATCTGTGATATCTGGTTATGGCAGGCCAAGCAGACGAATGCTCTGGGCTGAAATCAAGGGGTCATGAGGGCTGTGTTGCTCTTGGAGGGTGTAGCAGGGTCGGGGGGAGGATCCGTGGCCTCGCCCTTCACAGCTCTGCCTCAGTTCACTTCGCCTCTGTGCCCATCGTCCCATCTCCATCTCTGACCTGGACCCTCCTGCTACCCTCTTCCAAGCATCCCTGACATTGCATGGCCCACCTGGATAACCCAAGGTAACCTCCCACTCTCGGCCTTTAACTCTCATCACATCTGCAGAATCCTTTTTGCCATGCGAGGTCACATGGTAGTGAGTTCTGGAAACAGGGACCTCTTCAGAAGAGCCAGTATTCTGTCTACCACACTGAGCTCAGCCAAAGAGAAGCTTGAATGTGTGAATGTGGGAGTGTGTTGGAACTTGGGGGGCCATGAGAATGCAGAAAGAATCTGAGGTCAAGACCTGGTGTATCAGGCCTAGTTTTAAAAAATCTACTTGAAAGGGTTCCTCCTGAGGACACCCGGGCCATTCCAGCAGGGAGAGCAGCAGCAATAAACCCTGCAGGCTTGTCTCTCACTCAACAGAGCCAGACACACAACTCAAACCTGCTTAAGGGGGAGGAAGGAAGACCTATTTGTTTTTTACCTGAAAACCATACATGGGACAGCTTCAGCTTCAGGCACATCAAGATCCAGGAGTTCAGCCCGGCCGGTGTGGTCTATGAACCAGGAGGACACGGTTCGATTCCTGGTCGGGGCACGTGCCTGGGTTGTGGGCTCGATCCCCAGTGTGGGGTATGCAGGAGGCAGTGGATCAATGACTCTCATCATTGATGTTTCTCTCTCTTCCTCTCTCTCTCTCTCTCTCCCTTCCTCTCTGAAATCAATAAAAATATCTAATCTAATAAAAGAGTAATATGCAAATTAACCACCACTCCGAGGCACATAAGCCACACCCACCAGCCAATCAGAGCAGCTGTATGCAAATTAACCCAGCAAAGATGGCTGCTGGAGCCACAGACCTAGAGCAAACAGGAGGCTTTTGTTTGGAGGAAACTGCCTGCCTCGGCCAGCTGGGCCTCTGCGCAAGGCAACATAGTTTCAATTATAGAAGCCACGGAGCTGAAGCAAACAGGAGGCTTCATTGCCCCTCACCCAGGCTGGCCAGGCACGCCAGCAGGTGGATATCCCCCGAGGGGTCCCAGACTGCGAGAGGGCACAGGCCGGGCTGAGGGACTCCCCCTGCAGTGCACAAATTTTTGTGCACTGAGCCCCTAGTATTTAAAAAAAAATCCATGAGTTCAAATGACATCACCAGGTCCCCATCTCTCTCATATCTCTAAAACAAAATCTTCTTATGGGCAGAGAATGAGGGTCATCACAACTCAAAGCCTCCTCACCTTTGGGCTCAGTAGCCCCCAGAAAGAAGAGCAGTTGCCCAACAACTGGCCAAGAAAAAGGGACAGTACCTGGGAGGGTTTTCTAATTGGCCAGCTGGGGTCATGTGCTATTTCTAAGCCAATCGATGCAGTCAGATAGTTGGGATACCCTGATTGGCAGGCGCTGAGTCATGGTCCCACTCCAGGGAAAGGCGGGTGGGGTCTTGGGAATGATGGAGACAGAAGGACACGGCTTCTAGCAGACGGAAGGGGCTCTGGGCCTACAGAAACAGCAGTGCCCCTGAGGGGGTGGCCTGGTTGAGGCCCCTCCCAGCTTTAGCTCCACAGTCATCCTCCCAGGGGACCCCCAGTCTCTGAGGAAGCCTTGAATGGGCCCTTCTACCCCTGAAACCAGAGGAGTCCAACGATAGCCCGGAGGATGGTTCATCTCCCCTCCAGGCACCGCCTTCTCCTGGGCAAGTGGCCATCTTGTGGGTTCGGCCATCAGTTCTGGGGCATGTTGGTGTCTGAGGCCCCGCTCAGACTATTTATCATTTAATATCGTTTAACAGTGATGTTAAACGTACAGTCGCAACCTAAAATACACGTCTGGTGGGTTAAAGGAAGCGTTGCTAAGACAGTTCATCTAAACTCCAGCATACCAGGCCTGCACACAGCCCGTCTGCAGAGCATCCCTCCCTAAAGTGCATGTACTACACCCAGCGGATGCTTTTTGATGGAATTAGGCCATTAGAGAGGATGGAACCAAACTAACTGTCATCGCCAAAAAATTAAAACGTGACCCTCGCTGGTGCCATCTCCCTTTGGGGCTGGAGGAAGAGCATCTGTTCTACAAAAATACTCTCCAGCGCCTCCCCTCCCGTGTGCCTGGCCCCGGAGGGCAGTGCAGACAGCAGGTCCCGGGTGCCTCATCACACACACACACACACACACACACACACACACACACACACACACACACAAGCGCGCGCTCCTGCCTGGGCCCAGCCCAGCCTCCCAGCCTGTCCTCACCCCGACCCCAGGGCTGGGCCAGCCTGACCTGTTTTGCCTTCTAAGTGGAAACAGACTGCTGCAGAGGGAAGTCGGTTCAGGGCCGAACCCCGGGACTCTGGTCATGGTCACCTCTGACCACGAAAAAACAGCTGTGGTTCTCAGAGAGCTGCTGAGAGCCTGGGGGTTGGGGGTGAGGTGGAGGCCCCAAGAAGGAGGAGGGGAAGGATGTGGGGAGAATGGAGACGCTCTGAATCACAGGATCTTATTCATGGGGACAGATGTGGCCACAGGATGGCCTGGGGTGGGGGCAGGGAGAGGTGGCCCTGGGATGGGGAGGCTGTGCAGAAACAGGCCTTCTCACCCCCTCTCCTACACACCTCCTCCCGCACCCCCTCCCCAGAGCGCATGCATTTCTGGGAGGAGGAAGGCAGTGCTATCTCCTAGATCGAGGGTGTGTGGAGATGGGCCCAGGCCTGGGAGGGGTGAGCTGGCCTAGTCTCTAGGGGTACATGAGTCAACAGCCCTGTGGAGCCACCTGAATCTCGCTATCACATCCCCCGGGGGCCAGGGTGGTGGCCTTGGCAGAGCCGTGGGACAAATGTCCCCATGTGAGCAGGGCGAGGCAGGCAGGACCCAGCAGGCCTGGCCCCACCAAACCTGCTTCTGATTGGGCAACCAACCCATGGCACCAAGATGGAAACCCCCACCCACACCAACCACTGCCCCACCCACTGGAAAAGGGAACATCTCCCACTAATTGGAGACTCCAGGCTTTGGGAAAGTTGGGATTCATTCATCAATTAATCCCTAGAAAGGTGTGGAGGAGGGCCTGGAGGCTGGGGTGGGCCCAGGGACAGTTGGTCAGCAAGCTGGTCCCAGGGGCAGCTCCCAGGTTGAGGATGGAGGGCTGCCCTGGTCTGAGGGCCAGCACGGAGCAGCTCTCCCCCTGGAGCCCAGGACAGAGGCCTCACTCTTCCCGCAGCCACAGGGAACTTCCAGGGAACCGGACCTCGAGCCCAGAGAGCACGCCTCCAAAATTCCTTGGGCTGTTCTCCCCCGTCAACCGAGCATCTATTTATAGACATGGGAATATGCGCGGAGAAGGGACTGGAAGGAAATACACAACATGGTACCGTGTTTTTCTTCTTTTCCTTGTTGGTACTGCCTTACCAATACCAGGATAAGAAGAACAGACATTCTTAGAGTATACTTACTCTGGATATAAGTATTCATGCTTGTTATTAAAAAGTGGGAAGAAGAAATTTGAAATCACCCAGCGTACATTTTGCAGGGTTTTCTGTTGCTTTCTTAGGCTGAGCTGTTGGATATAGGGTTGTTGTGTGTTTAACATGGTTATAATCGTTTTACATTATTACGAAAGTTTTCTGTGACCACTAAGTCAGCATAGGATTGCAGCTTTTTAAATGTCTATTTAATATTTACACAGCAGGTAAAGCCATCCTTCCTTTAGCCATTCTCCCGCATGAGCGAACACAGGCAGCTCCCAGCTCTTCACTATTATAAACTAGAGGCCCAGTGCACAAACTCGTGCATGGGTGGGGTCCCTCTGGGTGGCCCCAGGGATCGGGCTGAAACCCACAATCCAATGCAGCCTGCAGCTTTTACCTACCACTCCTGCTCATCCTGGCCCCACTGTGCCTGCCGCAGGCTCGTGCTCAATCAGTCCCAATCAGGAGAGGCTCGCACTGCCTCAGCAGCACTTGCCAGCCATGAACCCTGCGTCTGGAGCCCTCCCAATGGGAGTGGCCTGTGGGATCGGGCCACTACATCCCCTGAGGGGACCCGGATGGTGAGAGGGTGCAGGCCAGGCTGAGGGAACCCACTGGTGCACGAGATTGGGCTGGGGAGGGACTAGGGACTGCGGGAGGCCTCCAGGGTGTGACTGGCCCAACTTGCTCAGTCCAGATTGGCCAGACCCCAGCAGCAAGCTAACCTACTGGTTGGAGCATCTGCCCCCTGGTGGTCAGTGCATGTGATAGTGAGCGGTTGAGCAGACTTAGCATATCATTAGCATATTACACTTTGATTGGTTGTTCAGTTGTTCTGCTGTTAGGTCTATTTGCATATTACCTTTTTATTATATAGGACTAGAGGCCTGGTGCACGAAATTCGTGCACGGGGAAGTGGGGGAGGGGGAGGGCAGGTGCGGAGGTCCCTCAGCCCAACCTGCACCCTCTCCAATTCAGGGGCCCTCAGGGGATGTGCTACTGATGGCTTGGGCCCACTCCATTTGGTTCTCTGGTCTCTTCGAGGCCTGTCTGCTCCACACCATGGCGATGGGCAAGCAGGCCCTGCTGTGTGCTGCCTGCAGCCCCGCTTGTCTGCTCAGAGGTCACCACAGCGACCTCCCAGAGATTGCTTGCTCCCCCATTGAGGCACAGCAGGCCCTGCTGGGTGCTGCCTGCAGGTCTGATTGCCTGCGCTGTGGTCACCCCACTTGCCTGCTCCCTGTCACCACCACCACCACCCAGCAAGCCCTGCTGTGTGCTGCCTGCACCCCACTTGTCTGCTTGGGGTCACTGCACGATCTCCCAGCAAGCCCTGCTGTGTGCTGACTGCACCCCACTTGTCTGCTTGGGGTCACTGCACGATCTCCCAGCAAGCCCTGCTGTGTGCTGACTGCACCCCACTTGTCTCCTTGGGGGTCACTGCACGATCTCCCAGCAGGCCCTGCTGTGTGCTGCCTGCAGGCCCAATTGCCTACTAGGCTCACGTTGCCAGGGTGACGCTGTCAGCGTCCTCCCAGCCACTATGAGCGCAGCCATCTTTGTCATGGAGTGACAACTAATTTGCATATTACTCTTTTATTAGATAGGATAACACTGTGGGGACATCTTCAGAGGGAAAGTCTTGCTGTCCTTGAGAGTCCTGTCTTCAGTCAAATTCTCCAACTTCCAGATGTGGGCTGATGGTGTGCAAGGCTGCCACATATGAGGAAACAGTGAACTTGAACCCAAGTTAGTCTCACTCCCAACCCTCACCTTAAATCCTAACAAAGGGTCTAGGGCAGGGGTGGGATCTCTCCTGCTTCCCACATGCCCACCCCCACCCCCACCCACCCAACACGCATGGTTTTTAGTGTCAGCAGTGGTGTCGTCTGTGAGCCCAGCCCTGGCCACGCTGGCCAGGATGCTGTGGAGGAAGAAGAGAATTGACGGACAACCCCCTCCCTCCATATTGTTGGGGAGCTAAGGTCTGTGTGAATGAGCAGCTTGGACAAGAGGGAGAAAGCCCTGACCATGGGTGGGACGGCACATGCTCAACTCATCCCCCTCAAGTCACCAGGCCTGGCTCTCACCCACCCTCCCACAGCGTCCTTCCTGACCGAGGGGTGTCGGGGGGCTGGGGAGGAGGCTGTCCCATACACCAAGGGCAAGTGACTTCCTGTCCCAGCCAGACTACAGGGACAAGGGGTCCTGGGTGGCCAGACCCCAGAACAGAGAGGCAGCTGCCTCCTGGGAACAGCACCCCTATAGCACACACTCACACCAGAGCACTCACATTCACCCACACCCACACTGACCCATACCCCACACTGACACGCCCCCTCATGCTCCTGCCCCCACAGGCCCCGGCTCGTTTACTCACACTCCACATGCTCCCACGCGCCCTCTCTTTCCCCAGGGCTCAGAATGCAGTGGCCTTGCCCCTCACAGAGGCCACAGGAGGAGCAACTCCTGCCCAAGAAGAAGCTGGCTGACAGGGTGGAGAGCCTCACTAAAGGGACAGCATTGCCCACGATGGGTGGGCGATGGGTGCCCACTGCCCCCCACAGCTGCAGCCCCACCTCCACTCCCTCATGGAGACAGGCGACACCTGCTTAAGGGTGCCCTGTTCTGAGACCTCCCCCTGCCATCCACCAGCACCTCCATCCTTGCCCCCAGTTAGCACGCCAGTGCTCCTGGAACCAGCTAGAACCTCAGCCAGAGGGCCCTTCCCTGGAGTGGTCTCCACAGATGAGGGTGCTTACTCCCCGCCCCCCCCACCCCGCCCGCCTCACCAAGAGCTGCCAGAGACACCAGGAGCCACACCCACCTGTTGGGCCAGGAGCCCCGATGGCTGCAGCCTCTGTTGGCCCTGCTCCCCCTGGTCTGGGTGCAGTGGGGCAGTCTGGGTTGGGGTCCCTGCCTGTCACACTTCCCACGAATCTGGTGCCAGTGCCACTGGATGAGAAAGGCCAACACGGTTGCCTCTGCTTTCGGTTCAGCACAGACGTGAAGCGGGGCCTGGAGTCTGAGGCCCAGCAGGGGCTCTTCTTAGCTGGGTGACCCGACACGTCCCTACCCTCCCGAAGCATCAGCTTCCTCCTCTGTGTGATGGCGATGACCAGAGGCCTCCCTCTCCGGCTGTAGAGCTGGACACGGCGGGAACGTGGACAGCCTCACAGGAAGGAGCAGCGGCTGTTGCTGTTGTGGGCACTGGGTCTCAGCTCCACCCACGGTCAGTGGGCCGTGCAGGAGGGCCCCGCGCTGCGCCAGGTGTTTCCCCGCTGTGGGTGGAGAGGGGCAGGGAGGCTAAATGGTGGGGCCTGAGCACTGAGTCTGACATAGCCTTTCCCCTTCTTTGCAGTCTGGACCCCCCCGCCCCCGCCCCACAGACAGAAAGGGGGGTCGGCTCAGCTCCCTCTCCAAGGAGCGCCAGGGCGAGCTCTGCACAGCCGCCCTGTGCTGCAGGGCAGGGTGGTGGGATGAAGGATAATAGTAACCGCAGCTAGTTTTCGGGGTACAGGGGAGATGACACCAACCTCAGCTTGGGAGGATTCTGTTCCACTTGAAAGATTCTTTTTTTTTTTTTAATATTCTTTATTGTTCAGATTGTTACAGATGTTCTTTTTTTTTTTTTTTAACCCCCATAGCTCCCCTCCACCTGGTTCCCCCCCTCGCCCCGTGCCCTTACCGCCCCCGCCCCCTCTGTCTTTATCCATAGATATAAGATTTTTGTCCATTCTCTTCCCATACTCCCCAGGTCCTCTTCCCCCTGAGAAATATCAGTCCATTCCCTTTCTATGCCCTTACTTATATTCTATCCACCAGTTTATTCTGTTCATCAGATATTTCTATTGACTTGTTATATTCACTTGTTGATAGATATGTATTTGTTGTCACTTTGTTGTTCATACTTTTTATATTTACCTTTTTCTTCTTCCTCTTCTTCTTAAAGAATGCCCTTCAGCATTTCAAATAATCCTGGTTTGGTAGTGATGTACTCCTTTAGTTTTTCCTTGTCTGTGAAG